>NGKJ01000021.1:48096-107772 GCA_002162495.1 Myriosclerotinia curreyana | reverse complement strand
GTTGTCGTTCATGATTAAACAGAGCTTTGGAAAGAACTATGACCAGTAATATTGATTGTATCAAGATTGCTTTCGATTGCTAATGTAATAATAGCTGAATTAGATTAGGTTTACCAAACAATTGACCTTGTCTTTTGTGAAGATAAGATTGGATTTTGTTCTTGAAGGTTTGTCTCCGGTGATGAACATTGAAGAGCGATCTTGACTAGACCCCCTACCTCGAGGACTTTGAACTTCAGAAATGAGTTTGTCTCAAAATTTGGTTGCTTCTATTTCGGGTGACAGTATTGTAGATATAGAGTAGTTACTGTGCATGAAGAAACTCGATTCTCTTCTGGGGTTGAGTCCTTTTGGGGATAGATGTTCTCGATCAATCAATGAACCATCAATCAATTAGATACCAACCGGTATTCATTGATAGAGATATTGTATTAATATTGAACACTCCAGACGATGACTTCTTCTTCTTCTTCTTCTTCCTCCTCCTCTTGATGTTCTTCTTGATGTTCTTCTTGATGTTCTTCTTGATGTTCTTCTTGATGTTCTTTTTGATGTTCTGTTCTGTTCTGTTCTGTTCTGTTCTGATGGAAAGTTGGTTGGTCGAGGCTTAAAAATTCCCCACACCAATTGCTTAACCTCACCAGTAATAAACTAATAAACCTGTTCCATGGGATTTACCGCCTTTCAAACTTCAAACAAAACAACCCCGAACTTGAACTTCAACTTGAACTTCTCTTGAAAACTTATCTGATTTGATTATTGTCAGCCTTATTGCCAACAGTATCAACGACAACAGGGGATTCAATACTTTCTCTCCTATTTCTTTTTCTTTTTTGAAGTACAATACAGCTTCTTAGAGTATTTTGTTTGGATCTATTTAATCTGCTCAGGAGCTGATTGATACAAGAAGTAATTTACGAAATAATTTGTGCTTACTTTAAGGGATCGATTCGCCTGTGTGTTACATGAACTCACCTTTTCTTCAGCCTCTTCTTGCCATCAGATTTTGCATTACGATCCCAAGAAACCCCCAGTTACGACTGATCCTTCTGTGATATTAAGGTCGCAAAACGAATATCCTACTCCTTCATCCTTTACACCGTTCGCCATCATGGACGGCGAAGACAAGCCCCAAACCCCGCTGACCCCACTTGCGCCAGCGGGCATCGAGACCAGAATGCAAGTTGACAATGCTTTGCGAGCCATTCACCAGAAGAAGCCCGTTCCAGAGATTGACTTTACTCTGCATACTATGGAGGATGGAAGTCAAGTGAGCACGATGGAAAGAGTATGCAAAGGTATGATTTGATCCAAGATGCGCAACTGGCAGTATGTGATGCTGATATATGTCTTCCAGATGTACAAGCACCTGCCATGGTTCCACCCACAGATCAACAGTTCTTCTCACCACAAGACCCATCCAAGCCAAATCTACAATTTTTGAAGCAACATTTCTACAGAGAGGGTCGCTTAACCGAGGAACAAGCTCTATTCATCCTTGAGGAGGGCACAAAGGTATTGAAGCAGGAGCCTAACCTTTTGGAAATGGATGCGCCAATCACTGTGTGTGGTGATGTTCATGGACAGTATTACGATTTAATGAAGCTGTTTGAAGTTGGCGGAGATCCAGCTGACACCCGTTATCTTTTCTTGGGAGATTATGTGGACAGAGGCTACTTCAGTATCGAGTGTGTGCTATATCTATGGTCTTTGAAGATCTGGTACCCAAACACCTTGTGGCTACTTCGAGGAAACCATGAATGTAGACATTTGACAGATTACTTTACATTCAAGCTTGAATGTAAGCACAAGTATTCTGAAAGAATCTACGAGGCATGCATGGACTCATTCTGTGCATTGCCTTTGGCTGCTGTTATGAACAAACAATTCTTGTGTATTCATGGAGGTTTGAGTCCAGAGTTACACACTTTGGATGATCTTAAAAGCGTCTGTATACCTATCATACACATCTTTAGAGCATTGTTGACTTTAATTGGCAGATTGATCGATTCCGCGAACCTCCCACCCATGGTCTCATGTGTGATATCTTATGGGCAGATCCATTGGAGGAATTTGGACAAGAAAAGACCTCTGAGTATTTCATTCACAATCATGTTCGAGGTTGTTCATACTTCTTCTCATACCCTGCCGCCTGCAATTTCCTCGAGAAGAACAACCTCCTTTCAATTATTCGTGCACATGAGGCACAAGATGCTGGTTACCGAATGTACAGAAAGACTCGAACAACTGGATTTCCTAGTGTTATGACCATCTTCTCAGCACCTAACTATCTAGATGTCTACAATAACAAGGCCGCCGTATTAAAGTATGAGAATAACGTTATGAATATCAGACAATTCAACTGTACTCCTCATCCTTACTGGCTACCAAATTTCATGGATGTTTTTACATGGTCTTTACCGTTCGTTGGAGAGAAGATTACCGATATGTTACTAGCAATTCTGAGTACTTCTTCGGAGGACGAACTCAAGGATGATCAAACTCCATCAAGCTCTTCGCCAGGTCCTGTGTCACCGCCAGTCACTACTCCAATGGATCCGGAATCTATTGAGTACAAGAGAAGAGCGATTAAGAATAAGATTCTTGCGATCGGTCGTCTTTCGCGAGTCTTCCAGGTGCTGCGAGAAGAGTCAGAGAGGGTTACCGAGTTGAAGACTGCATCCGGTGGTAGACTTCCAGCTGGGACATTGATGCTTGGGGCAGAAGGTATCAAGAATGCTATTAGTAGTTTTGAGGATGCACGAAAGGTTGATTTGCAGAACGAGCGTCTCCCACCCAGTCACGAAGAGGTCACGAGACAAACCGAAGAAGGACGAGAGCAAGCATTGGAGAGAGCAAAGAGGGAGGCTGATAATGATAAGGGACTACAATTGCTTTCTAGAAGGCTTAGCACGTAAGTTGTGTCCTAAGTCTTGGGTGCTCATCCATTTGCCTTCACGGCCATCGGTACTGACTCATTCTCTGTAGTGATCGTAAGAGATAATAAGGTACAAATATATGAGTGGAGGAATGGATTGGGAGTCGTATCAGTGACACTTTAGGAAGCTACTATGATAATCGATTAATTCGATAGATACATCTTGATGATTTGCGTACCTAGACGATTTGTGGTATAATTGCACACAACGTCAAGTTAACATTATCATCTGATTTTAGCGTGTGATTTTTCTACTTCTCAGCCCCTTTGGCGTGTACTTCTGACTTTGGAAAATCTTCACTGCGCTCTACGAGGACTACCTTAGGTTGCACATTCTGTTCGTCTGAGTTCCCCTTGTGGGTAGATCGTGATTGGAAAATTGATAGATGCCATCTCAATCTGATATGTTTTCTTTTCTTTTGGACGCAAGTAATGGTGCTTTCTATCTTTTTTTTTTTTTCTTAAATTGGACGTGTCTCCTACTCCAAGGGGAGTAAGGTCAAGTACGGGTGCCATTAATAGTCATATACAAGGCTGAAGTTGCAGGTATTATCTATTGCATCTGGTGTCGAAACTATCAGTTATATCACGGTTGGGCAACAACAAGCATACCTCCAACTTCCTTCATAAGATTGCAATACTCCCCAACTGCCAGCCTTTGAGTAATGGATGAACTTGTATTGGGAAATCATAAAAAATCGCCATCTCAATCTACCTCGCTCTCATGATTCTATTAATGGAAGATTTCATCCTTGGTGCGTGTAAGTTAGTATGTGAATTTGTGATGACGAATCTGACAATCTTCATGGCTATACGTATTGCTCCCCACACTCCTCGCTTAGAGACCCCGACTCGGTATTGCGTGACGCATGGTAGACCGTGAACAAGGGCATTCTAACCGCTGGCGTGGGGTAGTGTGTTTGGGAAGTTGGTCGGGTGGCTGGTGTGGAGGTTGAGGTATATTACAATGCTGTAACTTAGACTGAGAGGTTCTCCGCGTGAGGTTTCGTGTTTAAGATGTATTGCGGGGAAATGGTGGGGAAATGGGAAGAGGCTGCAACGCAGAGGGAGAATATTTCGCGGGTGGATAGACGATGATAAAAATTTGATTTTACGAGATTTTGCTCTTTGAGATGTTTGTATCAAACATGCATATGCAAGTTGATTCCTTGGGGTCATTGGTAGGTGTTGTAGTTGGTGCTCTTAGTTTTAAATGCCGGCAATTGAAGCGCTTTGCGTTGTGTGTCTGAAAGGAATATCATGGGAAGTGTTGGGAGATTTAGATTGATATATTAATGCCAATTCGCTGTAAAAAAACTTACCCATCCGCCATTCCCATGCATTTATTTCCATTGTACGAGATTTGCGAATCATGGAAAAACTGGTGTAGTTGACTCATCCAACAGAAAATTAGGAAAATAGATCGTTGATTAGTTATGTGAGTGTTCCTTGTGTTGGAACATCTTAAAGCTTGTGAATGACCATTCGATTTTCATACTTTCCCACAGATGAATACAACACGCGTGTGATTTAGGCCCAAACAGTTATCGCAGTTCTTCCGTTTAATATCCAAGAAACCGGATTCCTGATCTCTGAAGAGAAGCTTGATAAATATAGCCCAATGACATCATGACACACGAATCTGCATTCACAGCACCACCCCACGCAACATCGTAGATGTCAATCCTTCCCCAAAACCAAAATCTCAACTCGAGGATCTGGACTGGCGGGGAAATATCGGGAAGCTTGGCAAGCGAACTCCTTTTCCCTTTACCACACCCATCAATCTAGCAACTTGCAGCTCGAACGCAGCAAAGCAAGAAAAGACCATTCATCGATATCACACATTTGAAGTATGCAGTCTTTCATCTCAATATATGCTCAGATCGATGACAGATCGATGAAGAAAAAGAGGTGAAGAAACTTACCCGTCCACCTCGCGTAAAATTCGAAGAGCTCATCGAACCCCTGCATTGCGTGCTCAATACACCTCGGAACTTTGGATTTTGGGGATTGTTGTTTGGGTGTTAAAGAAACTTGTATCATAGATAAAGAGATGAGATAAGTTGAAAGCAAGAGAGGGAGAATGATAAGGTTATTGAGGAGTCTTTTTGTCTTTATGATAAAGAGATGGAGAGAGGTTGGTTGAGGGGGAAGAGGGGATTGTGATGTCGGGGTTTTGAGTTCAGGGACGCATATCCCGATATGAATAAAGATACATGCATAATAGTCACTCTTAATGGAACCCCCACTCGCTCAAGGTAAGCAGCTCGGGATAAAAGTACAGTTTTTTACTGATTTATGGCATCTCTCCACCCATCGATGATGACACCGTTAGATTTTGACTAACATTCATGGCTTTATTGGTTCAGTCGAAGATTTTTGAGTTTCAATATTGCAGGAATGGAGGTGGTGATTTATTTTTGAGGGGGAAGTTTGGCAAATAGTGTACATATATTGTCACTCGGAAAATATCCGTGAGAAACGAAAGCTCCTTGCTGCCATGCCCACTCCACCAATCAATCTATTGTTGTTTTGAAGTAAACGCCATCAACTCAGGTGGGACCCAATCGGGAGTGGGAGATTTAATTCCTATACGAAATTTAATCAGGTTGGTTAGTGAAGTGGATTGGTTGAGAGGACGTTCAATCTCGACTTTCTTTGTCCTTTTCAAAAAGGTTCGATATCTCGTAATATCTTTGTTTTCTTCGGTCCTTTTGTTGGAAATGGTTATAGCTCGTCAATTGAGAAGGAGGGTGAATTGGAGCAAATAGAAGTTTATATACTGGAGCTATTCGGGTGAACTTGATGGTTGGTGAACTTCATCTGGATCGTTCGTGTCACTATAGGAATTCGTCGATGGTCACGTCGCCACGATTCTAGACTACCGAAACGATTCCGTACATTCGCTACAAGTTACAAGTAAGTTCTTCAATTGGAGAAAGGATAAATCCAGCCCGCATTGACCGAATCAGTCTTGTTTTTTCCATTTCCGCATGCTGAATCAGGAAATTCCACGCACAGTATCGCCTCCTCTCATTAGATGCTGGTCTAGGGCGGTCCTTCCGCGTACTTGGGATCCATTTACCTGCGCCTTACGACGCCTCACCCCATCTCAACGGCACGAACCCGGAAAATTTTCCACGCCACTGCATACAAGTAGAGCATACTTAAACAATATCTATGTAACGCTCTACCGCCAATAACCATCCATAAGTCGAATATATCCCACTTGTCGAAGATTGATCTCCGGCTTTGTGCTCCAGTCGACTGGAAGGGTATCGTGATAAATATTGTGTGCATCTGGTGTATTTGTTTTGTCGTCCTGTCACGTCAAATTAACACAACATTTTACCGTAAAATAAGTCGCCATGACAGTCACGCAGATTTATCCCTCTATCGCCCCAGTACCGATAACAGAGGAGGGAGTTCTCTACCAATCGCAGCATTTCGATCCTCGACCTCAACCCCATTTTCAGCAGCAACAGCAGCAACCACAACAACATTCATATCTAGATCCTGCCCTCGCCGAACATGATCTCAGAATATTCACTCAAGGGCTGGCGCACAATCCGAACTATGATACCCCAATAGTGCCATACCCTGCCTCGGATAGTAGCGAGGGTTCGATAGACATGTGGGGGGGAGTAATGAATTGGGTTGACGGACAGAATGCCTGTGAGTAGTTTTGTGTATCTCTTACGAGTCGGTGGTCGGATTAATATGCCCTAAAGAGATGAACAACGATCATCGTGATCCTTAGGTTTCCAGGCACTAAATCTCATTAGCGATCCCCATACAGCCATATCTCCACACTCAACCCCCACCGTCAGTATCTCTATATGCTCAAACACTTTCCTCGCCCACACAATCGCTTTCCCCGCGGGAACCAAATGCCAAACGCGATGCTTCCACTGCAGCCTCAGCACGATTTCGACAAAAGAAAAAACAAAGAGAGAAGAGTTTGGAATCGAACGTTAAGGAGCAAAAGGAGAGAATTGGGATGATGGAATGCAGGATAAAGGAATTGGAAGACGAGAATGGATTCTTGAAGGAATTAGTCATGGGCAGGATTAAGTGGAAAGAGGATAGAGAAAACGAGGATAACGATAGCGAGGAGAAGGAAAAAGAGGAAGAGAAAGAAAAGGATGATGAGACGACAGAGTAAATGGTGTATATAGGTGCTTTGCTGTACATGAAGAGCGCAAGGAGTGAATTTTGCTTGGAATTTTGCTTTATTGTGGCGATCTTACACTACTCGTCTCAGGTTCAGGTATATACCACATGTTTTTCACGGATTTTTGCTTGCTGGACTAGCTAGCTTGATTTTCCCTGCTGCGAATTGGGGTTTGAAGAGTAGTGGTTCATCATGTTGCACCGCTTGTATTTGCTCGCTTGAGACCGAATTGAGAAACCATAATTGGTATTTAGTTGCAGCTGTGATAGATCATGACTAACGCAAGCCAATGCAATCGACAGACTCATCCAGGATAGATTTAACTGGTCTTGAGCGGATATGGTTTTGAAGGAATGAGTCTTGAAAGCAAATCACCAGAACACTCCCGGTTAAATATTCATCCGAGCGGCCGCATTTATCCGGAAGGATCCCTAAATTCTGCCTTGTCAAGACAATTCGAGATCCATTGCTCCAAAGACTCTGAACACAAAATCGATCCAAGAAAGAGTAGGAAACTCGAAATCCTTGGATACTACCTTTCAATCTCTCCGCCAAGTAGTCAACATGCCTCTGTCAACGATACAATCGGCGCCAGCTTTGGACTCGTTCACATCTTTAGTGGATCACCAAACACAAACCCCAAGCACATTCTACGATGCTAGACCTGTCCTGCATTATCATGCTAAGGGTGCGCGCGCAGTGGCTTACGGAGACTACGTAAAAGAACTACCATTCTTTGCAGATGGTCCGGCGCAGAGTTCAGAGGCTGCTGTGGAGACTGTTGATGCCTACATATCCACTGAGTAATTGTTCATCTCTCACTATATCCACGTCGCGCAAAAGCTGACTTTGGTTTTCGTTTAGAAATGTCACTATATTCAACAATGCTACTTCAGCCGGACTCTCCATTCCTTATACCTCCATATCTCTGCACGCCATTCAACGTTTGCCTGATCCTACTGATGCTTCAAAGGGAGAAGTCACTGGGCTGTTCATGCAATTAGAGACACCTCCCCCAGCTGGAGAAGATATACCATCCATCATCGAGTTGGTTCTTATTCCTGCCGAGTCAGGCTCTACACAAACAATATTCGAAGCTTTATCCAACTGCTCGAATCTTGTACCAGACGAAGAGGACGAGGATATGGAAGGGGGAGGTGCGGAAATTCAATTCGAGGGTAATATTGGGTATGAAGGTATAAGTGGACTCCCTGGAGTACAACAAGGAGCTACGGATGGCGGATTGCCACCTCCATTTCCTGGTAGTGGGGGTTGGATTACTGCCGAGAATGTGTCAGAGTATTTTGATGCAGATGGTAATTGGATTGGGGGCGAGGAATCCGCTGAGGTTGAATTCCTTGGTGATGGCGCAGGAAGAGTGAGGGGACATGATGAGATTAACGGGGAGGCGGAGACAAATGGTCACGATGAAGCAGATGAGGCTAGCAAACGCGCAAGGACCGATTGAAAAGACAATGCATTCAATTCGATGGGGTGCCATGGTCCCGAGCTGAACGCGTAAGCCGTCTCGTGTTTTACAACACCCCAATATTCCATAAATGGAACTTCTACCCACGGGAAGGATTACTCCGCATCTAATTTTTGCTGGGGTATCAACGCTTATGACCACGAGAAAAGGCTTTGCACCCAATTGACTACTTGAAGGGACTCAAGCTATCAAAATATTAGAGCACGGCACGATGACAGTCAATATGAAACAATACAACGCATACATGTATATATGTGTCTCTTCCATGTGAGAGATAGGGGCGGTGCCTCTAACTGGCATTGTGTCATTCCAGCATTTCTTTTTATGGTGCGTAACGTTACCCATGATTCGGCGCTCTCCATAGTCACGCTCCGCTCCTTTGCACTCGATAATCTTGTGTTTAACTGGCTGGGTATCGAATTAGTTCTTCTCTTTATGTCTTATGGAATCTCGGTGCAAGTTATGGACTTGTTAGGCAATGTTCTTCCTGCTTATATTTCGGGTTCACTTCTTGATCGCGATACGTTCCTTCCCTAGTCAATGATGATATTAAATCGCGCGGTCAGGTCTAAGATCTACCGCCTATTGATACAAATCCAACGAAACCTAAAGATGAATTACATCGTCGGGCCGTTGACTTCTCCGTAAAACCACTGACTTTTACTCGCGACCATACCGCTTACTGTCGCCAAGCTCGAATTGCCGATAATATCAAAAACCGAAATGTTGGCGCGGAACTCCTTTTTGAACCAACCCCTCAAACCGACCGCCAGTAGCGAATCCACTCCATAAACATGAATCGGTTTCGCTGTGTCAATACTATCCGCAGGAATACCCAAAGTACCCGATAGCTTTTTCAACAAGGCTGCTTCAACAATTTCGACAGCTTCAGACAGGCTCTTAGCTTTAGAAAGGAGCTCTGCATGGTCTGGTTCTCTATTGGCACTAGCCGAGCCAGATGAACTACTACCCAGTGTCTCGCCGATCGTGAGGGCTCTCCACAATGACCTTTGTAAGATCGGGGGAAACTCTTTGCCTTTCGCTTTGGCATAGGCAGGAGTGGCGACTCCGACTACAGTTTGGCAGCTTAGATCGTTGATATCTCGAGCAGGATTGCAGTAATAATCCAGTAGTCCCCACAAGCTGTCCTGTGATATTGGAATGAGGAAGCCAGCAGATTCAAGTCCTTTCTCGACATCTTTATTTTCAGCTACTGTTCCCGCAGATTTGATCCAGCCGAGATCGAGGGATACTGCCTTTTCGCCGGCTGCAAGTCGAGTGTGGGCAAGTGCATCCATGAAAGTATTCCCTGCTGCATAGTTGGCCTGTCCACCAGTACCTACAACTCCAGTTATCGAAGAGAGTAGGACGAAGAAATCCATTCCCTTCGGCAAAAGTGAATGAAGATTCCAGGAGCCCTGAACTCGGGGCTGTATAGTAGTACACCATTGGTCATAATTCATTTGCTCAAAGGCGGAGTCCTGAAATCGTGTCAGCCGAGAAAGTTTTGGATACAACAATCTACCTACCTGCAGGACCATTGATCCTTGAAAGCATCCTTTTATCGGTGGAAGTAATTTCTCGTACGTGGTCAGTACCGTAGAAAATTGTTCAAAAGAACTAACATCGCATTTTGGACACTTAACCCGAATACCTTTGCTCTGTAAATCTCTAACAAGTTCTTGAGCTGGTGCCTTTCGAGGACCGGAACGGGAGAGTAAGAGCAAATTCTTAGCTCCCCTACTGGCCAACCAACGAGCAAGACTTCTCGCGAGGCCTCCAAACCCGCCAGCTATCATATAGGTTGCATCTGAATCAAATTCGTAGCCTGGACTTTTACTAATTAAAGACTAAGGTGCTATTAGTGGAGCTAGACAAAGATTTCAGGCATCTCAAAACTTACTTCTACGACATCAAATTCTGAGATGGTAATTACAGTCTGTCCGATATACTGTTCACTGTTCAAGTCTCGGAATACATCCATGCTGTTCGAGATTGGGCGAGCATTGAAGGGAGATGCTGGTCGCACAATATCTCCCCTGATTAACAAAGATATCGCTTCCAGTGTCCTGCGTATCTGCCCCGGACGAGCCTTTGCAATCATAGCCATATCTTGGATATGAACGGAAAGCTTCCTATCAGCAGCTACTTTTGAAATCCGAAGGCCGGTTTGGTGCATCTGGATGAATTGGCCAAATGGCTTGGTGCATTCTGCCGAGGCAATCTGTCCACTGTCAGGCAGAGAGTTCAGTACCACATCCACTCCACATCCAGTTATCCTCAGAATATGTTCGGCAAAAATGGTGTCCCGAGAGTCGAAAATACGATATTCAGGTACACCGTAAGTTTTTATTAGCAGTTGCTTCTTATCAATGGTGTCGACAGTGACGAACGCAATAGCTCTAATGTACTGGACTATTTGGAGAGCTGCTTGCCCCACTGTACCGGCTGCGGAATGAATCAAAACTGTTTGGTTTCTGCGTAATCCAGCCACTTCAATTAGTGCATTATATGCAATCGAGAAAGGCAGAGACATTCCCGCGGCATCTGCAAAGGTTTGCCCCAATGGGAGTCTTGAGAACAATCTGCCGTCGCTCCTTATAAATGTACCGATATTTCCAGGGCATATCCCATACACTTCTTCGCCAATTTGGATGTCTGCTCCTTCTTCAGATCTCGTCACAACACCTGCGTAACCTGCCATGAAGCTACCGAAACCGACCTTTCTGGCTATGCGACAGTGATATGATTCCAATCCAATTGCTTTGACCTTTATTTCTACGTCTTTGCATCCGATTCGCGTCTCTTTCTCTTCTTCATTCAAAACAGAGGATTGCAATGCAGTACTAATGTCAAGTCTAAGTGGCGGGGACTTTCCTATGGCTTGCGATACTCTGTGCTGTTGTTCTGAGGCTTTCTGAATGTGTGTATTCAAATATGCAGCTGCAATGGCTCTGTTGATCACTATTTGATTGTCCTTTTCTCGATACTCCAAGTCCAAATCACCGAGGTCTGTTGAAACAATTTTTTCAAAGACTCGGAGAATATTACTTGTGGCGGCCTCAAGATTGGTGATATTTTCGAGGGCCAGGGTGACGAACTTTTGGTCACTATACTCAGTTCTGAGAACACGAGCAAGGCCATCTATCATATTGAATTTGGCGTCTGAGTCCCTTTGGCTATCTTTTCTCACCCATAACATGCCATTACAAGTCGTGAGTAAGGAGCGGACTTCATAGAAGGTTGCTTGATCGAGGGACTCTAGCAACGGCGACTCGAGTTCAGCCAGGCACAAGCAAAATTTGTTGGCAAGATCATGATTCGACAAATCGGATATTTGGAAAACGCCTGATATTCGGTATCCACAAGAGCCGAGCCTGTTCGCCAAATCTTCGGAAATAGCTGTATTAGCCTGACCGTCTTCGACAACGATAAAAGTCTCCGGCACCATTAAAAGAGTGGTATTAGTAATGGCCGTCGATACGATAACACTGCACACCTGACTTCGAGGATCATCACAGTCATTTACCACTACATCCGTCCCAGAAAATCCGTTTCGACGGAGCACATTATTCCACTCATTACTGGGTATACATGGACCTGAAGTGCGGTACTTATCTGTGCTGAGCCACCATCCTGGTAGTGTACCAAAGACAAACTGAGGAGCCCAAGAATTTCCAGTGATCTCGATCAGTACCAGTTTACCATTTTTCTTGAGTAACTTCCGGACATTTCGAACCGTAATATCCAGTTTCTCGGTAGCATGAAGCACATTGGCAGCGACTACAAGATCATACCTTCCGGCCTCACATCCTTGCTCCTCTGGGTCAATTGAGGCATCCAAAAGCAAGAATTTAAATAGTGGTTCTTCGTTCTCAAACTTTTCCCTGGCGGCTTCGAAAAATGAAGGGGAAATGTCTGTGAAATCATACTCCGAAATCGCACTCGTGATGTGATCATCTTCTCCGCGGATGACAGCAGATTTCAGAACATGCTCAGTAGTAGATCCCGTCCCAGCTCCAATTTCAAGAACCTTCAGCCCGGGTCGTTTGTAAGCTATCAATTCGATTATACGAGCTAGCGTGGTCTCGACTCTAATGTTGACTTCTTTGTAATATTTTGACGCCAGATCGCTCTGAAAGAGGATCTCTAGAGGGTCCACGTTTCCATTTAAAATATTGACGATATTCCTGCCAACTTCCACGAACATTTTCCCCTCGGCGTTGGCATGCTCCACGCTATTCATGATCAGCTCGATTGCTTCAAGCTCCGCGGGCCCCGTGGGAATCTGCACATCATACCGGTATTGTTGGTCTGCAGGAAGTCCCAAGGTTGCCGTGTATTCGTCCATCCATTGGATATATCTCTGATAGTATGGCCGAGAACCGTCCAAGCCCGCAAGATTGACCTGCCCTTGAACTTCAAGGCTAAAATGAGTCAATAATAGAGACAGATCCTCATAAAACTGAGATAGGTCCCTCATTGGGACATCTTGTCGACAGTATTTTATTGCTGTGACTTGGTTCAATAAATCGATATCTGGTTTCCAATGAATGTTATAGCAGAGCTCCTGCTTCCTCGTAACATCGTCTTTATTGTTACCAGAATCCACAAATGTGGTTTCTATACCTGAAATAGCTACCACAGCTTCTTCGGTATCGCGATCGACTGCGTACGCTGTGGAAACATTACCTCGTGATGGAGTGTCATCAACTTTACCATAGACACGAATGGTTTTGGTCTTTGGATAGCTGACACCATTGCCTGTAATCCATATTGACCCCACACGAGTAGGAACAGCTGTAGGTAGCTTCTCTTTTGTTCCTGTGGTAAGAGAGAGCAATATGGTTTGAAGCATGGCGTCCAGTGTAATGGGATGGATTATGTGGTCCTGAGGATGGTTTGATTCTTCAGTGGTAGTCCATCGGAAGGTGCCAATATCTGCACAAGCCTCGTAATTTGGTCCTATTGATGTTTTGTCCAGGGATTGGAAGGTTGGACCAAATTTTAGCCCCATTTCTTCGAACTCTTTGTACATCTGGGTCAGGTCGATGGATTGGTTGCACTTTGCCACGCCTTCTCGAATTGTCTGTTTTATGTCACTGGCTCTGGAACTCGAGATTGGATTTAGGCTTCGCTCTGAAGTCTCGTATTGAACTTGGACTTTTCCACAGCAATTTTTCTCCCATTGCCCGTTCTGGAGTGTGGACAACGTGAAATTCGCAAACAAAGAAGTCTTGTCAAATTTGTCCTCAAATGGAATTATATGGAAAGCTGATTCTACTCCGTGGTCATCAGATGTAAGACGCAAGGGAGCTAGAAATGAGGCATCCTTAATCAAGAAGCCTTTTACTCTCCTCTCGGGGCTTGTCATTTGCTTAGCAGCTTCAATTGCCATTACAAGCATACCGGCAGCCGGATAGATGGTCAGGTCATTCACTACGTGGTCCTGAACCCATGGTGTCTCCGAAATCCGGGTTATTTTTCGCCAATGCATGCCTTTAGCGGTCGAATCCACAATCTGTGTCCCCAAGAGATCTAGACGAGGCTGTTTCCGGAGTCTATAATTCTTTTCTAGATCACTCTCGTGCCAATGAAGTGTGGAGTGGTCAAAGGAGTATGAGGGGAGGTCGACCAGAACTTTTAATTGACTGTTTTCATCGGCCATGTTGACCTTCATAATATTGACGGGGTATCCGAGGCAGCTCAAACACCCGACAGCATTCAACAAGGTGTGAATATTGTTTGAATTGCGCTTCAGCACTGAGTTGTAACCTATTTCTTTTCCATTGGCGATGGTAGCAAGTGTATCTTTGATCGGGCCTTGAAGAGCAGAATGTGGACCTATCTCAAGAAGGTCAAAAATCTGATGCCTTATCTGTCGTCCGACATTTATACCATCATTGTCTTCCTTGTCGTGCGAAACTGCCCTAATCAAGGCATCTGAAAATCTTACTGGAGACAACATATTTTGGACCCAGTACGATGCTTTCCTAAGCTCATCGGGCTCTACTTCATATCCTGTAACAGAAGATATCATGGTGGCCTGCACTTCACCCACAGGGCTCTTCTTAGCCTTCAGACCATCCAGCATTGACAGGTATGTTTCAGAGATCCGATTCATATGGATGGAGTGATAAGCGACCGGGACCTTGAGTTTGCGGTTGAAAACTCCTTCGGCATCTAGCTGCTGCTTGAGTCCGTCTATGCCCGCCTCATCACCAGAAATCGTGATGCTTTTAGGACTATTAACGCATGCTACGACAATCTGCACCGAGGCAGAGTCTCTTAGCAGTGGCTCTATGTAAGCCATAGCCTGAGTTTCTGATAGCCCTGCGGCAAGCATAGCGCCCTGTTTAAACTTGTCATGCGCAAGGCAATTGGCTAGTTTCCCTCGAAAGTATGCCGCCTTGCAAGCTGACAACATGGAAAGTGCCCCGGCTGCGTAAGCAGCAGCGATTTCCCCAGAAGAGTGGCCAATAACAGTTGTGGGGCGTAATCCAAAACTTTGAAGGAGATCCACTATCGCGATTTGGATTGCTGTGCATAGAGTTTGGCTCAATTCTGAATTTTCGATGTTCGAATCCATTTCGTCTTTCAGCAGCTCTTCTGAAAGTGACCATTTGCATCCAATATTTCTAAGATGGCTTTCAAAACTTTTGAGCGAGTTACGGAAAATAGTATACGCCATCAAGTCACAGCCCATCTTTGCATACTGCGCCCCCTGACCTGTGAACACGAAACCGAGGCCCTGCTCTTTTCTGCAACGTACTGCCTTTGAAATCGTGTCTTTGAGGTTTCGAAGAGTCAGAACTGAGCTGGAAATTGAAAATGACTTCCAATTCAATATAGTTCTTCGAACTGCCAAAGTATATGCAAGATCAGACATATAGGACGAGTTTTTTACTTCGTCCTTGATATTGGAGAAATGCTCTGCAAAGTCTCTGGACATTCTGTTCATCCCCTTCTCATCCGAAGTAGACCATATGAGCAGTTTCGGAATTTCAATATTAGGTTTTGGCTGGATTATGATTTGGCTGCTTCCAGATTCCCATTTTACCGAACCCTCAGGACTTGATTCTAAAGTGGAAACGATCTCATCCCATTGGCCGAGGTATGGAGACAGCATTCCGAGTGAGTTAAGCGATATCGCACCGTCGATCCTGTGTCTAAAATTTGCGGATTGGTGGTGCCCAGAAATACCTCGCATGTTCATGAAATTATACGCATCATCGAGAACGACGTGAGCATTGGAACCCCCAAATCCAAAGGAGTTGACAGAAGCTCTTCGCAAACCATCGACAGGCCATGGTATGCATTCCTGTGGGAACTAGTAATATGATCAGTCGGTTATTCAGGCAAATGATGTGACTTGACTTACTGCTATATTCAAATTTTTTGCGTCTATGTTTGGGTTGAGCTTTTCGAAATTAGCATTTGGTGGTATCACACCCTTTTCCAAAGCCAGGATGGTTTTGATGAGACCAGCGATTCCACTGCCTCCTTCCAAGTGGCCAATATTCGATTTTACTGCACCACTATGATCAATTAGTTTTCAAGCTGCGATTATGAAATCACAAGTAGAACTCACACATATACCGGGCGGTCAGATATCCTACCCTCTCCTAAGACTCGGCCGATTGCCGAAGCCTCTATGGGATCTCCTACGGCCGTCCCAGTTCCATGAGCTTCAAAGAAAGCAGTGCTATCGAAATCCAGGCCAGCCGTCTCATAAGTATCTCTAATCAATGCCTCTTGTGCTTCCTGACATGGCGTGGTGAGGCTTGACGTTCTCCCATCCTGGTTAGTTCCAGTAGCACGAATAACGGCTCGTATAGTGTCGCCATGTGCTATGGCGTCTGAGAGTCGCTTGACCACAACAACGCCACATCCCTCACCTCTCCCGTAGCCATTTGCTCGGGAATCAAAACTGTAACTTTTGCTGTCAGGTGACACAAGGTTCAAATTTGACAAAAGAAGTAATTGCTCCACGGAAGAAATGATGTTAGACCCGCCAACTATGGCCATCGAAGATTCTTTACTCCGCAGACTTTGGCATGCAAGGTGCAAAGCTACCAAACTGCTGGAACAAGCTGTTTCTATGTGAATACTAGGACCTCTCAAGTTGTATGCCCAACTTATCCGATTTGCGAGAATTGAGAATGTGTTTCCAGACGCTGCGTGCTTTGATAATCTTTCTGGGTCCTTCAAGGTCATTATCCGAAAATCATCGCAAAATGAGGCACTGAATACTGCTGTTTTCGATCCATTGATGGATTCCAAAGGTATTCCAGCTGTCAAAATGATAATTAGTCCTGTAATTCCGATGCATAGATGATTTCTACATAAGACGCTGTGTACCAAAGAGTCTGCATACCATTTTCAAGGGCACCATATGAGACCTCCAGCATTAATCTTTGTTGCGGGTCCATGGAAGCAGCTTCTGCTGGTGATATTGAGAAAAAGGGTGCATCAAATGCGGCAAGGTCCTGCTTTAGAAAGTGTGCTCCCCGGTGAGTGATCTTGTGGTTTATTAGCAGTAATTTCGTTTCTTCGTAGACCATAACTCACTGTATCGACTCTCTCCTTATCTGGATGATAGAATGCATCTATATTAATTCTATTCTTTGGTATTTCTATCATTACGTTTCTTTTCTCTGCCATCGTTCTCCAAAAGCCCTCAGATGAAGTAGCATCTTGGGGGAATCTAAAGGACAGGCCAACTATAGCCAATGGCTCTACCCCGCCAGACAAAATATGCCCTTTAGGTATAAAATTGAACTCGTTACGACTTTCGTCAGGGATCCGAAAAGCCTCTTGAAAGTTTGACATGTTGTATATTGCCTTCGGGGTATCTTAGTAATAAATAAAACTAGCAGAGAGAAAGATATGCGATGGTGAAATGCACAATGAATTGAAGCCAAACTTAGCTTTTATCAATAGACTTCTCAGGGGCAACGAGTGAGCCTCAACGATCATCACGGGTTCGCTCTCTAGGTAGAAACGCACCGCACAGATAAATTGTCCAAGATCGAGTGCAGCTTATACTGTAAGCATGGCTTAATTTTCCTCCTTTAGGAACGAAACACATCTTGTTGACTTTTGATTACAATAATCGTTGATTGAATTCAGAATACTTTGATATCTGACAAACTTCCTAATAGTGTAACAATATAATCATCCGATTTATCCCCACATCACATGCATGCATCAACATAAAAGGGGGGGGGAGGTGGGGCACCATGAATTGAGGCACAGTAATCCTAATTTTTATTCGGTTAGCTTCAGCTACAAAAAAGTTACACAGTGAACTACAAAAACCCCGCAGACTTTGTAACCCGTTTGTTTATCTACCTTTTGGGGGCTGAATTTACGGGAGGTTGCACTGCATATTCATTGCGGCCCCACATATTGCATTAATTCTCACATAAATGGTTGTACAAAGGGGCACAGCCTAATTTCACCTTTTCTTAAACACAAGGCCCAGCATCGATTACCTCTCCGCATCTTACCTATCCAGTTCAACTTGACCTAAAAACTCTCGAAGGATCAAACTTCAATCTTATCATCCAGATTTATCTTCTAAGCTCTACCTAGCAATCATGAATCCCAGCATAGTGATTGCTCCTGGTGCATGGCCATTGCTTGAATTTTTTCGGCCTCTCATGCAAGCCTTCGAGTCCCGTCACTACCCAGCCGTTTGCAACATCCCCCCCTCCTATCCGAAACAAAATGAAGAAGCGTCGCAATCCATCAACCCCGACTGCAAGTATCTTCGAGAACAAGTACTCATACCTCTTGTAAATGAGGGAAAAGATGTTGTGCTTCTAATGCACTCCTATGGTGGAATCTATGGTGGCGCGGCGGTTGAAGGTCTAAGTAAGACGGAACGAACTACCCGTGGTAAAGCTGGTGGCATTATCGCGCTCGTCTTCTGCGCCGCTTTCACCGCCCCAAAGGGAATGACCGCGATGCAAGTTATGGGTATTGATCCTGAGAACTTACCTGATTGGATTCATCATGACGTTCGTCCTATCTCACTTCTCATTCATTCCCCTTGTTTCACCCCACTTCTCAATGCTATCCACCCACTGATCGTCCTATCCTTATTCTGACAATCACTAACCTCATATGAATTCATGCTAAACATCTCCGATCTAAAAACAGAAAGAAAGCGGCCTAGTCAACCTAACCAAAGCTCGAGAAATGCTGTTCCACGACCTCCCAGACGACGAAGCCGAGAGATTAGCCAACATTCTCCCAAAACAACCCTACTCCTCTTTCGCTGCCCCAATGCTGTACGACCCATACAGTGATCCTTCATACAAGGGCAAGTTGGGATACATATTCACAGAGGCTGATCGCATTGTTCCGATGGTTGCACAGGAAATGTATGCCAAACAGGCTGGGGTGACTGAGACTGTTGTGTTGAAAAATTCGAGCCATTCGCCACATTTGGAGAAGCCAGGTGAATTGGCTGATGCTACTATTGGGATTGTTGAGAAAATTACGGGAACTTAAAGATTACAGACTGCCATGTCTGGGTTGGAGATGAGCTATCTGTGTGATTTTGCTGGCATAGCTAGCTAGCACACTGATCAGTAGGCTTTTTGGTGCAGTTTTAGGCAGGAATATGAGATCTATGATTTTTTCATTTGGGCTTAAGAACAAGTAATTATGCTCGATTGCGATCAAGTGATTGACTGAATGTCTGAACCGACTGAGAATTGGGGAGTGTGTAGCTGGAATGACCCTATTCAGTTTCTATTGTGATTTACACGACGCCTAGATTTGCAAAGGATGATTGGTCGATTTTCTAATTTGTGATTGAAATTTTGAAGGAACAAGAGACATTGTTACAGCTAGTGTACAAAACAGAATACATCATGCAACAGAAGCATACAGCTCTTCAAGCTGCTTCGCATACAGTTCCACCGTTGTAGCCCTCTGGATTGTTCCCTTCGCAGAACGGATCATGGGACTTGCAAAGTCCATAAACAAAACATGAGATTTAAGAATCCGATGATCCTCACAGTATTCATTGTTCAGCTTCTCGATCGTATCCCAAAGTCTCTCAGTTATTCCTCCCAAGTTGATATCCACATGCTTCGGTTCAATCATAAGTGCAGGTCGCAACTTGCCATTTCCGATCATCAAAACAGCTTGAATGTCAGGGCACTCCGCAAGTCCCTCTTCCATGAGGATAGGACTCACATTAGCACCTGTTGAGAGCACGATTGTATCATCGACGCGACCGCACCACTCCCATTGATTAGAACACTCGGGATGAGGCCTAAACAAATCATGAGTCCGGAACTTATCGAGCTCAGGAAATAGTTTGAATACAGGTTGCTCATTATCAAAGCTTTTTCGATGAATACACATTTCAAACATATCCCCGTCACTGTCTCTTGAGTGAAATTGAAATTGAATACCCGCCTCTGGATGTGGGGTAATATAATTCCAGTTTTCTGGTTTCCAAGATCCCGACAGACGCGTGCAAGGCAGACTTCCCATTTCAGTTGATGCATACTTTGTGAAGAACTTCACACGTGAGCTGAGGATTTGGCCTAGTGGTTTGGGGATTAATCCACCACCGGAAATGACAATTTCGACGCGTTGGCTGACTACATCAAGATAATCAGAACTACTGGCGATCTGAGGTACAAAATGTGGCGGAATGAACGCTACATCAATCTTGGTAGCCTTGATACCACCTATAAAGCTTTCAATAGTTGGTGGCAAGTTTGCAGGTGGGAAAATGATCGTTGTCTCGGACGTAAGCGCACAGAAGAAATTGGGGAAGATGTTTGCTGCGTGAAATGCTGGCATCATCACGAACAATCGTCCTTGTCGGAAGAACACATCGTTGCTTTCTGTTCCAATAGGTGGATCCAACTGCAATGCTCTTTTATATGCATTTGCCCAATCATTCGTATATGTGATTGGCTTCGGCAGATTTGTCGTCCCGGAAGTGTGGAGAATAAGAATGGGGTCGTTATTTCCCTCAGCAAGTGTTCTGTTGTACTTGTAATGCGGAAATGTTTCTTCGAGGAGCATCTCAATGCCAGGAATTTGAAACATTGGCATAGGCTTTGCTTCATTGATGATGCCAGCCAGAGGAGAACTTGGGTTGGCAGCGAGTGCGTATTTGCAGTCCACCGCTTCGAGAAGTGACTTCATTGCAGAGACTTGGTTTCGAGGTGAAGCTAAGAGTAACTTGTACCCAGCTTTCACACAAGCCAGAATCATAGCATTCTGTCGGAAGTCGTTGGGTCCGGTATAGATCAGCGTATCAAAGACTTTGCTTTTCCCGATCTGCGCAGTCAACCACCATGCCAACCCATTGATTGCATTGGCAAATTGCTCATAAGTCAATCTGCGGAAGCCCTCATCGTAGCTAGTAGGAGATACGGGGTATTCAGCATAGACTTCTTGAGGTTTGATTCTTGCTGCGATATCGACAGCATTGACAATGAAATGATCTTCATTGAGGGTTTGGCCTGGGTTTCTGACATATTCTTTGATTTCGATACTTCCCATTGTGATGTTGGTAGAGTAGTACGTGCTTTGTGAAGTTCTACTAGCCGAAGAGAATATTCAATAAATCCAGGATTTTCAAAGGTTTCTCTTGAAGCTGTGAGAGTGAAGAATTTTCTCAATCCGGAGATCCGATTTCTCCTTTAGCAACGTCGCTTACATTCGTATTTCCGGAGGTAAACGAAAAAGCTCGTTATGTTTCGCCCCCGACGAAACTTACCCCGTGAACAAGCAGCTAGCAGAAGCAGGGGGTGCCATTGCACTGTCATCTAAACAACAGCATCAATATTTTCAAAGCCACATTTGAGTCTAAAATTACTTCATTCTTAGGCTTCAGCTCTGAGCCAATTCCTCGAGTTTCACAACATTGCCGCATTGTAATTCGCGATGTTTTCGATAAAGAAAAATCTGTGCAAATGACACAAGATATGCTAGTCTACGGCACTTCCTTGTCTACACTAGTTATGATGTAACGCTCCGTGCGGGGTGATGCGTCCACGGTTGACGGTTGTGCTAATCTGGTTATGCATGTCAGACAAGAGAGAACCAGTCTGAGCCTATTAATATGCCAAGTGTTTTTCGAGCTCACTGTGTCACTTACCCCTCAGCTGCTTATTACGTTGAGGATGTCTCTGTAGGGCTGTGAGCGGTTTAATCTATTTCCGCCGTAACTAGAGTGATAATTGCATATGCGTAGTGTCAGCATTGTTAGCAATTTAACAAGGTTGAATATAAACTTGTTTCATAAAAATTTTAACAACTGTTGATAAATAAAACGAGAATAATTATTAAATAATATTCTACTTAATTGGGCAGTTGATCCGAGAGTTACAAGTATGCATTTTTTATACTCCAAAAAGTCCAATGAATCGGTTTGTATAAAATTCAAACGATGCTTTCTCTTGGCTCGGGTACAAGGACGATGACAACTACGCTTTAGTTTGAGACTCATCTATCCCTGGGGGCCAAGGCAGTGAAATCTGCCTAGAAACGGACGTTCTCACTGCAGATAATATGAATTCAGAATTCGTCCAATATATGCATATGTTTTATTGAGGCAACGTAAAAAGTTGCAAACGCTCTCAAAGGTCAGGCTACTTGAATATGCTTCCGCAAATCTACTCCTCCCTGTAGGCTAATTATTTGCCAGCCCCCAAAGTCACAGGTTTCTGTTTTATTGCTATATGAGTCTTCGATCTGTGCGACAAGAGTTTTCTCTTTGTGCACAAGAGCTGGTGACACGGATTGGCCTTATACATTGTTACTTGATTACTCGTGAGATGATCTGTATTTGACTATCTATCTAGTTCCCATAACTAGCTGTGTGGATGGATTATTGCAATTGCTAGTGAACTCTTTGCACCTCAATTCGTCATGGATACTATCAACAGCCCCAAAGAAGTCAGAGTAGAGTTAGCTTCACTTACAACCAAATCATCTGCGAAATCTCTACTATATGAATCGAGCCTGGATACTGGTCCACAGAAGGTCTTGCAACGAGGATATTTGACGGGCTGGAGACTCCTTGTGCTCACGCTATGGTAAGTTTCTACGACAGAGTTCCGTTATAGACTGCACCGGCTTTCTAATTACCATTATAGTATTTGTCTTTCGATATTTCTGCCAAACATCGAGGTTTCCATCGTCAGTACGGCTCTAATAAACATTACCAATGATCTTCATGGCTTCAGTCAAACGGGCTGGGTCATTGTGAACTACTTGATCACATATACTGGTATGTGAGTGCGAGGAGCTTATGTTTCAACAGTCTTGATCGCTTCCATTGGAACACATATTGACTATATAAGCATTTATCATAATTTGGGCCAAACTTAGCGATATCATAGGCAGGAAGAAAACTCTAGCTGCCTCGCTTGTTATATTCACCGCATTTTCAGGGGGATGTGGGGCCTCGCAGACAATTACACAACTGTGAGAAGAGCTTTCCAATTTTCCATATTCTGAATTCTCTAATATTTTGTGCAGAATAATATGCAGGGCACTGCAAGGAGTTGGAGCTGCAGGTTGTTTTTCTATTTCCACAATTGTCATTTTTGAAATGGTCCCAAAAGAAAAATATCCCATCTATGGAGTGAGTTTGACCAATATTTTTTGAACTCTGGTTAACTTTACTGTTTCTGATCGGCAAAACTACCAGACTATTATATCGGCAGATGTTGCATTAGCCACTGCCCTTGGGCCAATCCTTGGAGGGCTCATCACAGAGAACACTACGTGGAGATGGGTTTTTATCTTGAAGTATGCTTACCGGCCCAGTCATCAACTCGGAGTAAATAGCTAATATCAAGAAGCATCCCTGCAGGAATAGTCACAACAATCTTGCTTTTCTTGTCCATGCCTTCGGGATTTCCATATCATGGACATTCTCTGAAAGGCCAACCGAATCTAAATACGAAGCTATCGCTTGCATCTTTTCTCCGAATCGACGTTCTTGGGACTTTACTACTACTTGGTGCATCATTTCTCTTCGTTACCTCTCTTTTGGAAACCTCTACAAGACTTTCTTGGGGATCACCTACTACAATTTTGCTCCTTGTGCTATCAGGAGTATTCATCATCGCCTTCTTATTTTGGGAACGTCACATCACAATTAGCTCTTCACAGCAAGAGCCGATCTTTCCCTGGCGGTTTGTTCACAACAGAGCATGGATGGGTATGCTTTTTGCAGCCCTCCTATTAGGCGTTCCATTCACTGTCCTCGTGGTGAATATCCCACAAAAATTCCAAACGGTCGAAGGACTATCGCCACTTCAGTCAGGAATTAGACTTCTTCCATATGCACTTGTGGCGCCCGTTGGTTCATTCATGGCAAATGGTATTATGTCGAAAGCGAAGAAATTCCCGCCCGTTTTCCTCGTTCTTATAGGCGCCATCTTACAAATAGTTGGATTGGCTTTATTCGCTGGGCTAGACACCGGTACGAATACTCGGACAAGCCAATACGGGTTTCAAGCAATTGCTGGATTTGGACTGGGGATTTCGTTTGGTACTTTGGTCCTAATGACCCCCTTTAGCGTGGACCCGCAAGATCTTGGTACGTGCCTTTTATCTCTGCCTTCGTCCTGAATAAATAATTCTAATAACCATACAGCAACTGGTACAGGTGCAATGGTACAATTTCGCCAACTTGGTAGTGCAATTGGACTTTCAGTAGCCCAGAGCCTGATGAACTCTCAACTGACATCCAAACTTTCCTCGGTTCTTACCGAAGACCAACTTGCTGCACTTTTGGAAACTACAACTGCAGCGAATCGATTCCCATCAGGGTTACGGATGCGTGTAATTGAGGTGTTTGCCGGTGCTTATGGGTTGCAAATTAAGCTTGTTACAGCCTTTGCTGCTGCGGAGGTTCTTGCTGTACTGCTAATTTTGAAACGGAAGCAAATAAGTGTTGGATGAGGAAGACTCCGGGAGATACGATTTTGGGGTATTTTGGTGCGCAATCGAAGGACAAGAAATTAAATTGAGTTATATTGAAGCTCCACCGCAATTCAAAATGTTGTCAAATATAATTCAAAAATTAATGTTACAGTCAGTATCCCATCTATACCCGGCAAAGCTATGTTCTTATTCAATAAAATCAGACTCAAACAATTTGATTTTTTAAAAAAAAAATGAATTGAGACAACAGAATTCTATCTATCAATCTCTTTTCCTAAGACCTTTTGCATCCTCGCCACGGCGATCTCAATTGCCCCGACCGAATTGGAGAAAGTCACTCTCGCCCATCCCAATTCCCCATGGATCCCATTGTAGAATCTTCCCGGACTAACTAAGACACCATTTTCAAGTATCTGAGCAAATACTTCATCAGCTTCTTCCTGTGTTTTGGCTCGTGGAGCTAATTTGGCGAATATGAAAAGCCCATGCGTCACGGGCAAAAATTCTATTTCCCACTTGCTTAAGCTGTTTGCAAGGACTTTGTATGATGCAGTAAGTCGTTCCGAGTTCATTCTTAGTAGTAGAGGGAGGGTTGGTGAAGAAAGAACCGATTTGAGATAGAGGGAACTAAGTGTTGAGACTGTTGCATATGATAACAAAGAGATAGCGGCTCGGAATGGAGCGTTAGATTGGGATATGAGGCAGCCCTAGAGAATCGGTTAGCAGCAATTGAAAGAAAGGAGCTCTAATCAGACGTACAATTCTAATTCCGCTTAATCCAAACAATTTACTTCCACTCCATACCATGTGGACCTTGTCAGGATCAATCAATCCCTCGTATTTTAACGAAATGACCGAGTTAAACGGCGTCAGGTTTTCTCCTATGACTTCATCACTTTTGATCGAAGCCAATGCATATAACTCATCCGAAATTAAATGCAATTTTCTTTCCTGGCAGAACTTCATACAAGCTTCAATTGAATCTCTCGAGTAACATCGTGAAAGTGGATTGTGTGGATTACATATAATGACAGCCTTAACTCGTGAGATATTTGGAGCTGTATCATATGCGCTAATGAGAGAAGATAGAAGTTCAGTCGAGTGTGAGTCTGGGGTATAGGAGGTGAGAGACGCGACGATGGTGTGAACGTTAGGTCGGGCTCGGAGGTACGGCTCCATACCAACTGGAAGAGTGCCTATTAGTTATTCTCCTATCAAGATAAGAACGATTTGAATTCAGTTCACTTACACCAGCATGGCCCAGGTATGATAACACTATCGCCATCTTCACAAATAGCTTGAGCAAGAGCTTCAAGTGCGCCGCCCACTCCCGCCGTCAAGACAACATGCTCCTTTGTCACTTGACTAACGGGTTCAAAATATGTGTTGAAGAATCCAGCGAGCTCTTGGCGTAACTGGGTATTTCCTCCGAACTCTAGGGGTTGCAACAAAACCTGATGAACAATTAGAGTTTGGACAATGGAGATAGGATTCATAGAATATTGCGTACATCAGGCACCTCTATCTTCTCTACCGCATCTTTAAGAATGTCAATAAGTTCATGGTGAATCACATGGTTTTCCGCAATAGAAAGATTGATTGGCGTATTCTCATCGTCGAAATCATGTGACGTGGCGGCCAATTTGGGAAGGATATCTTGCATCGACTGTATCATTCGAGAGGACAAATTATTCGCCATGTTGGGGATTACTCTAGATACAGTTATTCCAAGGCTAGATGCTTGTTTGGTAGCTATAAAAAATAGGGCTTATACTCGGTCATATAGAACATTCAAGGGACGTAACATCACGCAAAGAAAATTTTGTACTAGCCGAGATCTTGGGGCTTGCTCACCGAGCACCCAAAAGGGGTAAGTAATATTTCTGCACAAAACGTAATCACTACTGTTGGTCTAGAAAACAAAAAACTCCCAGGCAAATTTACCCCATAAGAAACCTTCAAGGATTTAGACTCGGCGTAAGCTGCATGTCATCATCGTGATTCACCTCGACCGGAGATTTTTGCCAGGAACTTCATCCTTCTTGCTGTAGTACTACTTCCTGCAACTCATTATATACCCATGATTAGAGTTAATCTATACCTGTCTCACTGCAGCACTCCTACCGCCATGCTGTTACTTGTAAGATATGCATGCTGCACGTAAGATCGGTGACATATTGAGGTCCCATGTCGAAATACTTCGCCACAGCCCCCAACCCCCATCCGTCAAATTCTATCTTGGGAGTTTAGATAACTTACATAATATGGAAAAAGAGTTGAACAATGGAAACACGAGCCTTGTTCGGTTTCCATGATATCTTTTGAACTGTTCATAGGGTTTTTTCCATCGACGATTTTGAAAGTTGATCTCGTTTAATCGGTCAAGATGAATGAGGTTCCTCACGTCTTCATGGAAGTGCTATGGCTCCATGTTATCATGGGTCTGGCAGCCGCAGTCGCTGTGGGCCTAAGGTTCTATGCGCGAAAATTGACGAAAGCAAAGTTGCAATGGGATGATTGGATCATTGTTATTGCTGTTATGTTCGTCTGGGGTGATGCTATTTGCACAATTATTGGTATGCATGTGATATTCAGTGTGGTATCAGACGAGACAGTTACCAAACATTATATTGATGTATTGAATTGAGCAGAGTACCGACCCCATATCAGAAGAGTACCCAAGGCAGAACTGCCTATCAAAGACCAAACAGAACTGATGGTGGTATGTATATGTCATATCTCGAACCTACTTTTACCAGCCCTCCGTGACCAAAC
Source organism: Myriosclerotinia curreyana (assembly GCA_002162495.1). Taxonomy (NCBI): domain Eukaryota; kingdom Fungi; phylum Ascomycota; class Leotiomycetes; order Helotiales; family Sclerotiniaceae; genus Myriosclerotinia; species Myriosclerotinia curreyana. Next base: position 80,451 of record NGKJ01000021.1, on the reverse strand, counting down.
ATGAATATGAGTTGTTAACCATCCCAAGGTATCATTCATATCAGTCGTCTTTACCGTCTTCGCGGAAGTCGTTACAAGGTTCAGCGTAATATATCTTTATTATCGCCTCTTCTCCGTCAAGCGGTGGCTCCATTATAGTCTCATCGCCGATGGAGTAATCTCCATAATTTGGCTCTTCATTGTTATATTTGCTTCTGCATTAGCATGTAAACCCGTCAAGGCGAATTTCGATGCTTCAGTCAAAGGGGAATGTCTGAATACGCAGGTAAGTGTCTCAAATTCCAAGGGTGTTTCGCGCCATTCACTAATGTGAATGAATTCAGACTGGGTTCTTCATCTCCGAACTCCTCAATATGCTGCTTGATGTCGCCTTAATTGCAATGCCTATCCCGATTATATTAAGACTCAAACTACCATTGAGAGAAAGGGTCGCTATTGCGGGTATATTCATGACCGGTGGATTGCAGGTTCTTCATTGCTGATTGAAATGTTCGGTTAACTAACTGAATACCTAGCACTATCGTTACCAGTATCCTCCGACTAGTCAAAGGATACAACCCTGATGGAGACACTTGTAAGCTTCTTTGAAACTCTCATTTATACTACCAACCCAATACTAACTTACCAATGAATAGCAATCACCGGGCTCTCGCACCTCTCAATCTGGACCGGACTCCACCTAGGCTTCGCCGTCATCTGTGCCTGTCTTCCCGTCTTCCGAGTCTACGTACCTAGGAATGGACTGTTCAGCTCAAAAATGCGCCTTTTATATACTGCTTTTAGTGGGTGGGTTGGACGCACAAGCTCTCAGAACAAATCGACCGCTTCCCTTCCTAAATATATGCGAAAGCCTAGTGAATCCTCGGATAAGAACTCACAGGAGTTTAAATATGCCCGACAGCCGGCGAAGAAACGCCCGGTGGTTGATGAAATCCCGTTGACCACAACTAGCAGTGTTGAGGATCATGGTTTTGAGAGAAGCGCAGTGTGATCATCTCAGATGAGAGTTAGACTTCCCATTGGCAGCGAGAATCAAGTTGTATACTTGCTATGATGATTCTGCGAGAGCTGTTTCTACTTTCTTGTGATTCGAATCAGTATATTCTGGATAGGAGAAGAGAATCCATCGATATAAATAAATCCTCGAGATATGTCTCTCAACTTCGAGCGTTTGAGTCTTCTGATATTGTACCAGCGATTATTGCAGTCTTGAGATGATAGCAGCTCCCACACCACCAGCCCACCATAGCTCAGCTTTTGGTGAAGCTTTCTATCCTTTAAATGAACCATAATTAAATACATTCTTTCTGGTCCGTCCCATTCGTCAATATGGCCGATTAGTTAATCGGCTCATCCTATTAAAGAATGGGACGCTTAGTTAATAGGATAAGTGAAGTTTTTGAAGATATAAATTTTGCTTTTTTTTAAACTTCGAAATTATAATAATTCTAATATCAATATAAATCAATTAAATAATAAATTTATAAAAAATTTATAATCTATTATCTTTTTATTATTAATTTTTTTAAAAATTTGAAAATATAATAATAATAATATTAATACAAATCAATTAAACAATGAATTTACGATCTATTATTTTTATTATTATGTTATTGTTATATATTAATATATTATATAAATAAAAGTAATTTAGAACTTTTGCTTATAAATAATTAAAAAATTTGTTGAATTCCAATTTTATTGGTCCCATTAACTAATAGGACGTCCTGTTCGGATAAAGTGTCCTATTGATTAATAGGACGAGCCGATTAGTTAATGGGCTATATTGACGAATAGGACGGACCATTTCCCCTTTTGTACAATTTATATAATATGTGTTATTAGGTATGGAAAGGGCATGGTGGGTTAAATGGATGAAATCTCCAAGAACAATGAGATTGAATTAGAATTCTGTACCAAAGGGAGACAAGGCCTATTTTGAGCGTCATGTTCTCCTCTGCTTTCCCTGTTGGTTTTGCTGTAGTCTTCACTCTCTTCTACCAAAGATAAAAGATCTTCTTAAATAGAAAGACATTTTTGAGAACAAGATCTATCCCCAGATCTCAAGTGATTTCGCACGACTTTCAACCATTCTATGCTCTTTCAATTCACTATTTCCCCAACACCTTCTCCTGGGTACCATCTTCTGACGGTGGATCCGAGCCGATTTTTCTTCCCAATACATCATGTTCTCTATCCCAAGCCTCTAATTCCGCATTTGGTACTTTGATCAAACGATGAGCTTTCGAGCTTTCACCATCAATAACTATGAGTTCCTGGCGGATTTTATAGTTACCAAAATAGGGGAGGATGTAGATCCAAAAGGCGTAGTAGAGTATACAGATACCCATGCTATTGTTCTTGTTAATTTATAATTTTCAAAGATAAGGGATGAGGGGGGTGCAAGAAATAGAGACTTACATGCCCAACCCAACCGCACAATAAGTACCATACCAAAAGCTCACATCGCCCCCGTGTGCCCCTCCAGGTGGCGGATACCACGGCATAACTAACAAGAAAACATTAACCGCCAACGAGAAATAGATGGCAACATCCCACGTCTTAAAATCATCATCCACAATGCCCAATTTCTTCCGATTTCTCCTGATAAGAAGTAATCCCACCGTCAATGCCAGCAAAAAGCAATTACTGGGATAACTCTGCAAATCCACGATAAAATTGAATGCATCACCAGCAGGAGGGGCTAGAATCATAAGGACTGTTAATGCCCATTTGAGAGCATAAGCGGCGAGAGGGGTGCCGAAAGGTCGGGTAGATGCCCACATCCGGGGATATGGTAGGACCCCCTGTCGACCGCATTCTCGAATAATACGAGATGAACCGATGATGACCGAGACGATGTTCCCGAATGCTGAGAGGGCAATTAGGAGATTGAGAGCGCGAACGGATTTACCGGAACCGAATACTGCGGCGAAGAAAAGGGAGGCGGCTAGTTGGCTTGATTTTTTGAGGGTTTGCTTCGGGACTGTGGGTGTGTTAGTAGGGGTTGAGAGGTGCATCATAGGGGGTGACTAGCTAGCTGCAAAATAGGCAACATTGCAAAGAATGTAGAGAAGAGCTACTATAAAAAGTGATGCGGGCCCAGTTCTTTTTATGGTTTTGATGGGGTTCTGGGAGGAGCTATCAATATCTTGAGCGGAGATTAGGGGATATGAGAACTAACTTTCACTTCAGCAACTACGTTAAAAGCATTCGTGTATCCCGCATAAGCAAAGTTGATCTTGACAAGTGCATTGGCAAGACCATAACCACTGCTTGTTGTACCGGAGAAAGCATTTTTGAAATTGGCTGTGGGTTCGGCTACATTGGTATGACCACCTAATACGACAAGACCTGCGATAGATATGCTGAAGGTTATATGTTAGTTCATGTCGCAATGATAAAGTCGTGGAGCTTGACTCACAATATGAGGGTTATTAGTTTTATCACACCGATGACATTTGATATTCGGAGAGAATGCTTGGTGCTGAAGAGAACCACTATCGCAGTATGTCAGCGAGATAACATCTCACAAACAGAATGATACTAACACAGAATGATAAATGTCATGCAAGCAACTGCTAAGCCTTTTTTCTCCCAGGCGGATGGAGTGTAACCCGCCATAGCAAATAGGTAATCACCCATGACTAACCAGGCCATTAGCACCTCATATTTATGCACCACCGCATCTAAAAACAACTCACCAATAGCATTACTACTACTGAAAGAAAGCAACACCGATTGCACAGCAAAGGTAGTTGGAAGGAGATACTTTGGTCTTGGATACGCTTGTTCCAAATAAACCACTTCAGCTCCAGATCGATTTGGAAAGAAACTCGCAAGTTCAGTGTAAATTGAAAATTGACATCCGGCGATGAGCAAGCCAAGTGACCAGTAAATCATCGCTAGACCAACTGAACCCACTCCAGACAAGATACTGGCAGCTGAATGTTGTTAGCATGAATCTTCGGTGGCATGTTACACAACTTACGGGTTGAGAAAACGCCTGTGCCGATCATTTGACCTATGGATGATTAGCGAGGTGCTCCGGGTGGTGATTGAAGTGAACCATACCGATGTTTAGAAAGATTGTTGTAAACCAGGTAACCTGCAATCCAAGAGGCGATTCATTCTCGACTGGAGCTCCGGAAGCTTCTTGATACGAAGGCTTCGATCCATTATTTCCATATTCGTGAACGAAATCAAGCGCTCCAAGTTCCTTAACTTCCGTGTCATCAGTCTGGCGATTTAATACGACCTCCGAATCTTTGCTTTCCGACATCTTGAGTATAATGCAAAAGATTTTGAATCATCTTTCTTCCCAGCGAATCTCATAAATAAGTACAAGGACCGAGGAACTTGACCAACAGCCACGAAAATGCCATATCTCAGCTCGCACATCTGGCGAAACATTGCACCACAGCCGCTGTGATCCATGACGTTCGAATCGACCAATCATTTTGAAGTATATCTGAAACATACCCTACCCTTTGATTCCGCCATTACTGGGATCGCAATGGGGAATAGCGGAAGTGCCGAAGTCCTGGGGGTGGGTGTCGTGGGTGTGTGGTTGGTGTGGATCTAATTCTGCAAGCTCGTCATAGCTTACATGCATTTCGTTATCAGCGACAATAATGTATATCATCACTAAATGGTCGATGGCGTGACCTCAAAGTCCTGAAATGGGAAGAAAATGTGACTTCTTAAATTGGAATTTTTGATTGTTTTGCGATAAAGTTCTTATTTCTCTTCCATGGTTAAAATTCATGCCCCTTGAAGTTGTACTTCTCAGTGTCTTTTCTCCTCAGGTTTCAACTTACCGTGACCAATTTCTGAGCCCGTTTTCTTTCCTTTCCCCTATTAACGATCTATAGTATGACGAGTTTTGGCTTTTCGGAGATTGCAACGGCCGAGTTTCGGTCGTATTTTGATGTCTTCGACTCTTCGGCCGTCATAGTCAGCAATTGGACCTGGTTGAACGTCGCGTCTTATCCACCATAGCTCGCAATTTACATTGATATCAAACGCTAACAAACAATTAGATGGCTTGAAAAAAAAGAATGCATACTTTTTACAAACCCAGACTTCAAAATTTTGATCTAATGACTGGATTGGAGAACAGTCATGGGATTAATCTCCAATTTCCTACACCTCCCAGAAGCCCATTACCCATCCGTCCATTCTAAAAAGTCACTCTACTATGTCCCGCTCTCGGCGTCTTCAAATTTGAATCTGACTGCCGAAATATAACATAATTCCTGTAAACCCTAGAGCCTCTGCATCTAAACTTATCCCATTCATCAAGATTGACATCTCGATACTCTACATCTTCGACATTCATTTCTAACACCCTTACTCAATGCCATTCCAATCTTTGCCAGATCTTACAAAGGTTCACTGACGTTTCTGTCATTGATAAAGCTACAGCTACAGCTGCAAGGCAAATCGGACCCCCAAGGCCAGCCGGTAGTTATGCGATAGCGCGTTACGTTGACGTAATGGAGAGGTTTCTATTGTGTACTTACTAGTAATGTGTTTAACTGTACATCGATGTCATCCCAATTTTGAAGGACCGCAGTGTCATTCGCTTCAAGGCGAAGTGACGTCTTGATGGAAAGCTACTCAAGGGCCTGAGGATCGATGAAATTTTGTTAAAATAGCAATAGGACAAAACGCTATAGTTACAGTGGAGAGTAGAACTCGAAGCTATTCGTAAGAGATAGATAGATATATATATACTTGGTCTTTAGCTTCGATCTTAAGTTGATGCAATATCAAAGGCAAATATTAATATAGCAAGTTCGGCTATTAAGCGAAATAGCCTTGAATAAAACAAAAGCAAATTGTTCCTTAAACTACTACTATAAGAGGTAGAAGTATAAGTTAATTCTTAAACAGATTGAAATTGTGAAATGTCCTAATTTAGTTTATATATGTATATATATTTAAGGATTAAAAGAAGTGAGCTTGATAAAAGAATTTATTATCTATATGCAATAAGAAAAAGAATTCGCTATTCTTCACATCAACTTGAGGCCCATACCCACGCATTAGGTAAAGCAAAATTCACTCTGTCCGCTTTTAGGGAATCAATATCCTTGTATAGATGAAGATACTTTAATTGGTTCTATTTTCCTCCTGACGCGGAACCCACTACCGTATCATTCTCCGCACTTCCTTTGTGTTACGCGGAGCAATCTTGAGGAAAATGGAGCCCGTACTCCATCTGTCACATCAGTAATCGTGACAAAAAAACGCCGTTGATTTCAGCAGGAGGATATTTCGAATTCTTGCCGGCTGGTTCCCAACGATGTCATCACGGACTATGAAACCATGATTCAGATACCACGTTTTAATACATATCAGCCGCGTTCAAAACCAGTCTTTAGGGACTCCGATTCTGAAGATGGGCTTGAACAAGAGATTGTTGTCTGTAGAGGATGAGCAGGAGATATCAATTGAAATTCATGATATTGTGCCACCGCGATGGGCCGATCGCAGGACCGCGAATGCGCTCCGGCAAGCTTACTGCTTACGCACTCGCGCTTCTGTCACTACGACTTGTCCTGCGATCTTGCTAACCTGCATCCTCCTACGACGAAGCTTCTGAGCCTTTTTCAAGTACTCGACGCGATAGTACGCCCTTATAACTCTGATATGCAAGAATAGCAAGCGCAACAAACAAAAGGAGCATAAAAAAAATATCATCATCATAAAGATGAATTTCGCTTAAATCCAACCTTACACCCAGTTTAATAACGTGTATCCAAAAAAAACATGATTTAAAGTGCTTCGCGAAAAACACCTAAATATGATTTTTTAACTTATATCATTTATATTTCAACTAATATAGCTTCAAATTTAATAAACTTTTTATTAAATTAATACTTTTAATTGATAGAATTATTATATTCAAAATTTATATAATTTGAAGTTATATTGATGCAATTGAAAATAAGTTGTTAAAAAATACGAAATTTGAAAGATTTCAAATTTCAAATTTATACTAAATTTCGTATTTTTCAACTACCCACTTCCAATTGCATCAATATAGCTTCAAATTATAAAAAAACAAATATAATAATTCTATTAATTGAAACTATTAATTTGATAAAGAGTTTATTAAATTTGAAGTTATATTAGTTAAGATATTTATAATTAGAGTATTTTGGTTTTGATATTTAGGTGTTTTTCGCGAAGCACTCAAAATCACGTTTTTGGACACACGTTATTAAACTAGGTGTATAAGAAACAGAAAAAAAGTTCACCGAGACTCGATTGATTTGATAAACCACTGAGGAAACGCATCCATCCATCTCCCATCCTGCGCCACATCAGACAAATCCTCACACAAGGACCTATCCGGGGAGAATGATCCAATGAACTAATTACTACACACACGCTTCTTTCCACTCATCACCATATCGATAAAAACTCCCCGCCACACCAGCACGAAAGTTTTCCACCGGTATTAAATACCCTCAACATCAATAGCACTATGGAATTCCCAGCCGCGACACGACATCTTCTTCTTCCAGTTCGATGCGAAGATTAATCAGTAGCCAAGGACCATCCCGTCGACAGCACATGGTACTCGTAAATGATCAATTCGAGCATCGAAGAAGATCAAGATCAAGTTAAAGTATCGCTGCACGGCACGGTTTACCAGCAGGGTGATTGATGGATGGTTCATCCAAGGAAAAAGCCCGAAGGTAGAGATGTAGATAGATGTAGATTCGAGCTTGCGCGGCACTTCACTTCTTAAAAGGCGGGGAGGTCGATACATACCGGTATTATAGTAGGATCATGATCATTAATGTACTGACTGTAATTACCAAAAGAATAGATAATAAAAATCCCCTACCGAAAAACTCCTTCCCATCCCATACATATAAAACGAGCTGGAAGGAAATTCCTTTCGCTAATTCCGTCCTATTCTATGTATTCACGACAAATGCCACATGCGGCGGATCCTCGATGCTCATGTGGAAGGATGTTTGTAATAGGATACTGAAGATAAAAACCGGGGAATTCTATATTTGCTTCCCTGCTAGATATAGTAGATCTTTGGATGGAGCATTTTTCATATCGAACTCATTATGGAGGTAGATGTTGTGTGTATCGATCAACAATCAGGCAATAGGTTGTAGGTTGACATGTGAAACTTTACACGTTCAACGAATATCGTGTGTATAACTTAGATACCCGCTTACCAACATCATCATTAGCTAACGAGAAGACGCATACAAGTATATTGATCAATGGTTGAATAGTCTGTCTTGAAAACTCTATATTCGCGCCAGTATATAAAAAACCTCGTAAGCAAATCACCCCAATATCGAAGCACCTTAATCGCCAATACATATGATCTCTAGGTTTAACGCCTTGCCATTTTTTCTAAACACGTCATGCCTTCTTCCATGTTTCTCCGGTAATGGTTTGATCAACACGCTCAATCAAAAATGATTTTGCTTTGCCAATCTTGACCAACAAGCTAGGGATTCTCCATCCCATGATTTGTCCCACACCGCCTCCATTTCCAATGGGAACAAAGATTGTCTCCTTCAATGGTTTGAACTCTTGTTGAACTGGATAAGCACTGCCCGAACCACCGAAAATCATTCCCCATACTGAACCCAGTAATCCGGGGGCTGGCTCCTCAGGCTTCTTGATGCCGAGATCTCCTGCAATATCCACTGCTAAAGAAGAACACAATGTTGAAACCATTGGCTCCAGTTCCAGGGCGGAATTAGAGCTACCAGCCACTATATCACCCAACACGTATACACCCTTCACATCATCCGAACCGTCTCCCTGGACACGAAAGTATGCATCGCGTGTGATGACCCGACCTGTCTCATCAAGCCAAGATTTCGATAAGAATTCGCTATTGGGAGTACCTCCCGTAGCATCGATATAGATGTCGACTTCCCGGGAGCTACCGTCGCTGAGTTGAAGCGTAGTGGGGGATGTTCCAGGGTCTGCGGGGTTGGTACTTTCGATGCGTACATTATGGATAACTTCGACGTGTACTAAGTTCTCGAGATAATCTTGGGCTCGTGCACTTGTTCCTTGCTTGACTCTGGAGAGGACTCTGTTTGCACCAGATAGCAGTGTTACTTTGCAATTGGGGAAGTTCGAAGCTATTTCTCCTGCCGTTTCAACGCCAACTGCACCTCCTCCAGCGATTAAGACAGTCTTCGCATTTGGAAGTGCCGCATGTAATGATTCGAAAGCTTTGATAGTTAAAGAGTGGTCCCCATGTAGACTCCATAATGCAGACTTTGAAGTTGTGCCAGTGGAAATGATGAGAGAATCATAATGAAACTGTTGAGTGGTGGCTGGATCGCCGACAATTGATACGGTGACGGTACGTTGTGCGGGATCCAAAGCCGAAGCCAGACCTTGAATTAATTCGAATTGTGAAGAATCATAGTTTGAGAAAGCTTCAGATAATGATCTGAATATCTTTTCCTTGGGTATTAAGGTGGAGTTAATCAGAGCTCTAGGACTTGCAATCTTGAAGAAGAATGAAGTATTTGGTGTGATGAGAGTAATATGATAAGACTTGGATTGGTCGAGGCGTTGAAGCTGAGGTAAGGTCTGACGAAGCAAATGATGAACAGCATTAACTCCACCAAAATTTCCACCTAAGATGATGATTTTGTGAGAATTGGAATTGGAATTGGAGTTGGAGTTGGAGTTGGAGTTGGACGACATTTTGAAGTGAAGGTTATATTCGGAATGGGATGAAATGGAATGGAAGGAGAGGAGAGGAGAGGAAAGGAAAGTGAAGTATATAGCCAACTCAACTTGACTGAGTGAGTGAGTGAGTGAGTTGTTTTGTTTGACAGCTGGATGAGACTATAAAAGTATAATAATAGTAATAGTACTTCGTACAATTATGGTATTAATTGTCATCACCATATATATGGATTACCAATTCTGGAATGTAAAAAGCTCAATTAAACCTTTTGCCGCAATCTTCATCCAATAAAGAGCAGTTCCGCAGAGAATCATGATCCAAAAGAGACTTATTATTAGTCGAAAGTATAAGATTTACAGATATTTACAGGTATTTATAGGTATTTATAGTATATTTACCAATATATTTATATTTTCTCATTTCAAAAACATACGACCAATCATCACCAGGAATTAACCTTAGTTATAATTTTGCTCTACTTATTAATGTATTATTAAGTTTAAGTTTAACTTTAAGTTCAAGTTTAAGTTTCAAGTAATAAATTCCTCAAATATTATTAATAGATTGTAATAATATAATATTATTAAAGATTGTAGATTGGATAGGATAGCTCAATTCATCTCATCTCATCTCATCTCATCTCATCTATTCTATACAGGCTAATCCTACCACAAACCACAACCTCACGTGAATTGCCACGTCGTTTCTCTACTCTACTCGTGACTCTTTCATGCGCCCCCATTTTTATGTTTTGCTTACTACCAGTGAGTAAGTATCTGTATCTTCACTTCCAATATTTCATATAAAATCCAATCATATCTATCTAATCTATTCTCTTCTGCATTTATACCCATTTATACTTTCATCATGGCCTCAGAAATTGCTCTTTTCTCAAACGACTTGATCTCAGAAGAATGTCAAAATTCATTACCAGATGCTTACAAGTTCCGCGCTCTTCAACGCTCAGATTTCCATCATGGTTATCTCGGTGTTTTGCGTGATCTCGCATATGTTGGACCCATTACCGAAGAACAGTGGGAGGAGAGATTTGATGCCATGAAGAAGTGTGAGAATACTTATTTTGTCTTGGTGATTGTGAAGGAAGTGGGTGATGAGGAAGTGATCATTGGGACGGGTACACTGGTCGTGGAGATGAAATTGTGAGTACAATTCATATCTTCCTTCCACTTATTTCGGGAGAGAGATACCGGAAGCTCTAACTTTACTTAATGTTGAAGCCTCGGAAACCTGGGGTTGCAAGGACATGTAGAAGATGTGTGTATTTCGGCGGATCACCAAGGTCAGCAGTTTGGAACGAAACTTATCAAGGCCTTGGATCATATTGCTTCTGAAAGGGGATGTTACAAGGTGCGTCAATCAAGCTCTACTTCACGCCTTGGAATACATTAATTGCTGATATCTTTCTAGAGTATACTCGACTGTGGTGAAGCAAAGACGGCCTTTTACGAGAAATGCGGCTACGAAGGGAGAGGTTACGAGATGCATCATTATCACGACCCAGAATCAGAGGCCGCATTGAATGGAGTTTGATTTTGTGTGGTACAGGGTCTCAAATTATGTTTCTGCTTTTACGACTTTTGGTGGCAGAAAGGTCTGCATCGTTGTAGAGAGATATTGAAAATCTACTTTGCCAAACCCCGCACTGCCCAGCAGTTTTTTCCTTCAATTGTTTTCACTGCGCATTCCGTACTCAGACGATCGAATCAATATTTCATCTTCATCATGAACATAGCATATTCTTATTTTGTCATAATGGAATCAAAATCTCCTAATATCTTATTTACCGAACAATAAATCATATCTATATTGATAACTTCTACTAGGCGATTCGATTCCCAGCTCGGACTCTCACGACTTTACTGGAAAAAGCACATAGATGCATTGGCTTGAACCTGCCATACTCGCAAAATCTTGGCTTCGTGAGGCATTACCTCGACAGTATATGGAACATCATAAAGACCTTCCTTATGTTTCCACAAATCGCGAATCCGATAATGGTCCCAAGTCATGGCAAGATCTCTTCGTGGACTGAAGCTCATTTCCGCAGTGAAAGTACCTCGATTGAGCAATGCTACAGCATAACTCCCATCCGACATTTCCTTGGCATAGACTTGAAGATCTCCATCGGCTTCATAGCCTACACCAACCGTCTGAGCTGATATTCCAAGCGGATCTTGGTTTATTTCGATGATCTCTTTATTTGTGAGAGTTTGGAGTTCATATGTATCCAATGTCCTCACATCAGAGCCGATTAGCAGAGGAGACGCAACCATAGCCCACATACTGAAATGAGTACGATACTCGATATTCGATGCGCCAGTTCCGACAAGTTCCGTAGAGTTTCCATTGAGACCGACAATGAGCATATCATAATCATTCCAGTGACCCGGGCCAGAATATTGTACCAAGTCATTTCCTCGATCAATCATGTCCAACACGTCGAAATAATACTTCTCTCTGTTTCCGGGATAATTGAAGTCATCAGAAATATCCTGACCAATTCTCCACTGATTTGCACCTTCATCCGCTGCCCATTCCCAGATATCGGCCCAGCCACAGTGACACGCGTGATATACAATCGGCCGGCCACTCGCCAACAACGCCTTGGACATCTTCAATACAACATCCTGTATCACTGATTTCGGCGCATCGCCATGAGAACAACAACTAGCGCGCGCAATCAGAAAAATCGCCCAAACATCACAGGGGCACAAACCTATCGTATTTCAAATGATCTATTCCCCACCCCGCAAATAATTCCGCATCCTCCACCTCGTATCCCAAACTCCCCGTATACCCCGCACAAGTGGTATCCCCAGGCCCGGAATAAATCCCCAACTTAAAGCCCCTCTCGTGCGCATAATCCGCTAGGGCTCTGATGCCATTTGGAAATTTCACAGGATCGGCCTCTAATGGTCCCGGATGCGCAGATCGATCTCCTTTGTGACGTTGCCAGCCATCGTCTAGGTTGATGTAGATGAATCCCGCGTCTTGGAGACGGTGGGTGAGCATGGAGTCGATGGTGGTTTGGATGAGGGTTTCGGAGATTGCGTCGCCGAATTGGTTCCAGCTGCTCCAGCCCATTGGGGGGGTGAGGGCGAGGTTGTTGGTTAGGGGTGGGGTTACTGGGGGTGAGGGATTGGGTGTGCTTTCGGGAGCGGTTGGTGAGGTTGTTGTTGGGATTGAGGATGATGATGATGTGGTTAGGCCGAGGACGACAGTGAGACATGTTGTCTGCACAACCAGCAGTATTTTGGCTAAGAAATACATTGAATACTAGCTCTTCTTCTTCACAACAAATGATGTTTAAATCCAATTATAATAACTCACAACCAAGTTTCTCAACAACTAATTCTTTGATACTTTCTCAATCAGTATGAATAAAATATCTATATCCCATCATGCACACTCAGCCCAGCCCAGCCCAGCCCAGCCCCAAGCAAAATAAAACCTCATCATATCATATCATCACAGCCTCACAATATCTACCCCGCAGTCCATATCCATCCATCATTCACCATCTTCTTTTCACCCTTCCCATCCTTCTCATGTTGTGTAACACGCCAAGACACCTCTACATACCTACCTACATACACAATACAGTACGAAATCAGTCTGGCTGTCTGACTGTCTCGCTGTCTCTCCTCTCTCACAAATCAGAGAAATTCTCGTATGCGGCCTTCGAAGGCTTCCATTGCAGATGCATATTGGGCTGCAGAAAATTCGATATTGTAATATTGTAATATTGTAATAATACTACAGTAAGAGCTACCTACTCAATTTATCAATATTAGGTTAACTTTTGATTTTTTTCGGATTTATGGGAAGGGTATCACAGTGTTGAGGGGAACATACATAACATACATACATACATACATACATACATACATCAACATCAATCAACGTCAATCAATTGATATCTCGGGGTAAGGTACTGACTGACTGTAACGTATCATTCATTGATTGAAGATCAGGGGAAGTTGAGGTGACTAAAATTGATACTGTATAGTAGGTAGTTTAACCTTAACATTAACATTAACATTACCCATAAAGTTTAATTTCCTGCACCAGATTTCTTTATCTCAACCTCCAAAACCTCCAAAACCTCCACACAATAATCAATCTCACACCCACCACCCACCACCCACCACTTACAATCCCCAACCAGATCATCCTCAAAACCCCACCAAATAATATCATTCAAGATCCAAATACATACAGAAAACATACATACATAGTACATAGTACATAGTACATAGTACATAGTACATAGTACATAGTACATAGTACATACCACCGAGTACGCCAATCTCAAAGTAACCTTCCTAAAGCGGTTTAATAATGATGGGGGGAACTTTCCCCCGCACTTCAGACTTGGATTATCCTACCATGGCTTACTTTGTAGGTATATAGTCTTACCTTTGGTAACGAATGGAGTGCCCCCATTCTTAGGTTTCGGTTATTATCTGATATGGATATGGGATATGATATGATAGTTGTTAGAGATAGTTGCAGAGATAAGTGTAGTTGTAGATATACTAAGTAGATATAGATATATAAGAAAATACCTAGGTAAAAGATGTTGATAAGGAATCAGGAAGTATCTTTTCTCTGACCATTGTGATAAATACCAGTTGAGAGACTCTTAATTACTTTTCATTCTTATTTATCCATCTATCTATCTATCTATCTATCTATCTACAATGTTTTCGACGATTCAATAAGGTTATTATTAGTTAGGTAATTGACATTGAAGAAAATAACTTGGAAGATACAACATTTATGCAAACACATTTCCCAAATCCCCTCCATCCCCTCCATCCCCTCATCCCCTTAAACACATCACCAAGATGGAAAAACAAGAAGATGCCACCACCACCTCCATCAACATCGACATCAGCAAAGAAGCCCGCCACGATGCGCACATGGCGACGGAAATCGAGCATTCCATGACCTTTCGCCAAGCGCTACAACTCTACCCCGCCGCCATCGGGTGGTCCGCCTTTTTCTCCCTCGGAATCATCATGACGGCCTTTGATCCGCAGCTGCTGGGCAGTTTGTACGCCACGCCCGCTTTTCAGAAGGATTTTGGCTATTTGTATAAGGGAGGGTATATTGTGAGTGCGCAGTGGCAGACGGCGTTGGGGATGGGGAATCCGATTGGGCAGGTGCTTGGGGCGCTGGCTATTGGGTATCCGATGGAGTGGTATGGGAGGAAATGGGTATGTCATATTTCTCACACGAGAATCCGTGGTGGGTTGGTGCGTCGAGACCTAATTTTTTTGTAGACGTATATGGCGTGTGTAGCAGGCACGGCGGCATTGATATTCGTGCAATTTTTTGCACGGTCATTGCCTGTTCTACTTGTTGGTGAACTCATCGGAGGTTTGATATTGGGTACTTATACTACCATCGCCCCAACCTATGCATCCGAAGTATGTCCCATTGCTCTCCGAGGCCATTTGACTTCTTATATCAACCTCTGTTTCGTCATGGGTCAACTCCTTGCAAATGGAGTTATTGCAGGAACATCGCAGCTCAATAATCATTGGGCATACAGCGCACCGTTTGCTATACAATGGCTCTGGCCCCTTCTCATCATGCTCGGTACCATCTTTGCGCCAGAATCACCCTGGTGGCTGGTGCGCAAGGATAGACTGGAAGAAGCAGAGAAATCGTTGAATCGTCTATCTTCGCAGAAGATCAATAATAAATTGGTCTTGGCCATGATGATTGAGACGGATAGATTGGAGTTGGAGATGGAGACGGGAACAACTTATTGGGATGTTTTTAACAAGACTAATATACGTCGAACGGAAATTGCGATTGCGGTTTTTGTCACGCAGGTTTTTAGTGGGATATATCTTGTGGGATATGCAACGTACTTCTTCCAACGTGAGTTTTTCCATGTTGTGGTTTGTACTGTTGAGAGGTTGAAGTCCCTTGTTCAACCCATGAACTTTTTTGGTGCTATACAAAGAAATGAATACTGATAGCTTACTGACTATTCTAGTCGCGGGTCTTCCGGGGTCTAAAGCATTTGATATGAGTGTGGGATTTCTAGCCGTGGGCTTCGTAGGAACTGTTCTGTCTTGGGTTCTCATATCGAAATACGGTCGACGACGCATCTACAACATTGGACTCGCAGTCCTGACAGCCCTTATGTTCATGATTGGGATTCTGGATTGCGTACCCAATTATGTGAATCGGCCTGGTGTCATTTGGGCACAATCGTCACTCATGGTATGTTGAAACCCTACCGTCCTACCTTTATGCACATTACGTAAAGCTCTTCCTGTATTGATCGCTTTCTCGTAAATATAGATCGTCTGGAACGGCATATTCGATCTTACAGTCGGACCCGTTTGCTATACTATTTTCTGCGAAGTATCAGCGACTAAAGTCCGCAGCAAAACCATCGCTGTGGCTACTGCCATGCAAGCGCTCGTTGGGATAGTTATGACTGTCGCAATTCCATACATGATCAATCCCGATCAAGCAAATTGGAGAGGAAAGATTGGATTTTTCTATGGTAAGCAAATTCTTAGTTTCAGTCACTGGTCGCATATTGCGAAGTATATCGAGTCGCCTGTGGCATTGGTGGATGGAAGAACTCTAAACACGCTTGCTTGCTTCTTGTGACTTCAAATATGGAAAGAGAATTCTGTTAACTGATATTTGAACAGGTGGTTGTTCGGTAATATGTTTGATATGGTGTTGGTTGAGAGTTCCAGAAACCAAGGGAAGAACATATGAGGAATTGGATTTGATGTTTGCCAGAGGTGTAAAGACGAGAGACTTCAAACATTATAAAATCGTGTAACGTATATTCCGTTCCAGTTTTAGTTGTTGGTCGAAATGAAATGAAATCATACTCTTACCCCCACTGGTGCTCTAGAGATTGGATGATGGTGATGATGGTGATGGTGATGGGTGATGATGGTGGTGATGATGAAGAGAAATGATAAGGTCCACCAAAAAAGTAAGAGTGCATAGTCATTCCTTATCCTTATCCCGGTCCTTGTCCTTGTCCTTTTCAGTTATCGTGAGTCGTCATCTATTATACCTCAGAGGAGTATTGATATCCGAAGAAGCTCCAAGTTTTGAGATCTATCTCCGAGTCTACAGTCTACTTGAATCTTCTCAGTCGTCAAGTCCTCATTATTGTTCCACCACTTATAACTTGACATCTAACGGCAGATGAAGAAAGAATGGAAGAAGGGAAAGAAGGGACCCAAATAAATTCTCAGCCACGTACGTACACTTAACTAACTAAATCTTTCCGAGTGGCGAGTCACGTTGTTTTGATTTCTAAGAGAAGTTTTCGTCGGCTTTTCTAGCTGGCCATATGGCCCAATATCATATCCTACCTACCTTATCTAATCTAATCAATCTATCTATCAATCATCTCAAAATGAACATCTTATGCTAATCAAGGTAAACGGGTTAAAATCATAGGAAAGTATAATTAATAAGGATGCAAAGTTTATTTCATGGTACGATTTTCGGGATGAAATAATAACCATCCGCTTTAACTCTCCCTCGCTCTCTCCGAAGAATTTCCTCCTTCATCCCTTCATCACCCGTAACCGAATTTTCCCCAAGAATCAAAGAATAATAATGAGGGGAGATAAGATATCACGGATTATCCGCGGCGGATATCGCGTGGGGGGTTGGGTAAATGTTAAATGTGAGACTTATTTCCACTCTACCACGGTGACAATTATACACACGATACAATTGGAAGTGGAAGTGGGAAGTTGGGAAGATGGTCGGTCATATCCGTCTCTATAACCGACATCATCCCGCCTCATTTCGTTATCTATGTTAAACCTCGCTCGCTTGAGTCGCCTCTTGAGATGAAGGGGGTGGAGACGGCGAATGAAACGAAAAAGGAAAAGGGAAAAGAAAAAAAAGTAAGAAAAAAAAAAAAGTTGAATGAATAATGATTCTAACTTTAGTCCAAGGCGGCCCGACGAGGCTGCGGCAGTCGATGAAGCTACGGTACTGGCTCAACTTAAATTGATCTACAGTACTTATAAGGCGAAAAAAGCCAAGGTACAAGGCTTATTATGGCTTATGGCTTATGGCTTATGGCTTATATGGCTTATGGCTCAAACATCATCCATTCATCGATTTGAGAATTCTTTCTAGAAGCTTTTTTTCTCCATCTTTTGATATTCGAAAAGATTTTAGAAAGATTTTAGAAGGATTTAATAAATAATATCGGTTTTGATCACTTGCGTCAAAGATAAAGAGCAACCCCAAAGAGTAACCCTAACTCATAACCGCTGGCAGGATTTCATTTGACCAAATCAAGGTTTAGCATGCAAAGATCACACACTACCCCAGATTTCTATACCCTGAATTCGTCCGAACGTACATCTCAAAGACTGAGATCGCGTTGACAATTACCAAATTGATGTCTAGTTTATGAATCATGGAGACCTTTTGGCACCCACTCACTCGCGTCAGCTCGCCAAAACCTAATAATTTCTACCTGGTGGACTTGAGTGGTCCACTGTCACCTCATGAACTCATGAAACTCCATAAAAAAAATATTTTGCTTACGTCTTAGGAACCACCTTGCAACATGGTCTTGCCTCTCGCGCCGACATCCCCCTCGTTGAACTTACTTGAATTCAATAGAAATCATTTCGTTAATCTTTGGCTTATCTCGGTGTCGAGGGTGGCTGGCCCCGCCCAAAATCCCTACATATTTTCGTCTAATGTCCATATCTTGATGGTATTTCCATCTTTTAACTCTCCTTTAATACCACCTCTCTTTCAGCACTACCTCTCCTCCAACACTACCTCTTCTCCAATACTACCTCTCCTTCAACACTACATCTCCTTCAAGACTACACTGCTCCTTCCTCAACTGGTAGCCTCGACGTTCTTTCCTTGTTCCAACTCCCCACCAACGTTCATCGATAACGATACCTATTCCAACTGCTGAACAAGACATAACTTTCAACCAATCATAAAATTAGCAGATATGGATGTTGAAAAGACCCCGAATAATAAGTCTATGCATCCAGATGATATTATAGCATCCAACCATGGACACATCAGGCAGGACGATCAGTCTTCGGACATGAAGGTAGCAGAGGTACTCGATGCATATGGTAATGAAGAAGGTGCAGAGGTTCAATGTAAGTTCTCTCTACTCTTCGCTAAATGAGGCACGAACTGACTTTTTTTCCCAGACAAGACAATGACTTGGTGGCAAGGAGCAGTGGTGATGATTGCTGAGAATATCTCACTTGGTATCCTTTCTTTACCAGCTGTGTTGGCTAAAATTGGTCTCATTGGTGGTCTCATCGCTATTATTGCCCTTGGTATTTTCACCACATATTCCGGTTACGTCTTGTGGCAATTCAAAATGAAATATCCTCAGGTATGTTAAGCTTCATGGGCGATGATCGCTGCAAACCCCGAGTTCTGACCACTTTCAGGTCGTAAATTATGGAGATATTGGTGGTGTGTTAATGGGATCCTGGGGACGAGAAATCGTTGGCGTTGCTTACATCATTTATTGTGTATTTTGTATGGCATCGCATCTTTTGACTTTTACAATTGCTATGAACGTCCTCACGGGCCATGCAACCTGTACCATTGTTTGGGGTGTCGTTGGATTGGTTGTCTTCAGCATCCTCTCCTTTAACAGAACTCTCAAGAATGTCTCATTCTTGTCCATCATCTGTATGTTTGCCAAACCCCTAGTACCCAATGCCACTAACATATTTCATAGCATTTACCAGTATCTTTTCCGCCGTCATGCTCACCATGATCGCATTGGGCGTTTCTCCACAAGCATCAGCCAGTGAAATGAAAGGAACCTACTCGCCAAACTTCCCATCTGCTTTCAACAGTATTTCCAACATCGTTTTCGCATATGGTGGTCATGTTGCTTGGGTCGCCTTCATTGCTGAACTCCGCGACCCCAAGGAATTTCCCAAATCCCTCGTTCTCCTCCAATCAGTCGATATCAGTCTTTATTTCATCGCAGCGCTCGTCATCTACAGATATGCTGGTGAGGATGTTGCTAGTCCAGCTCTCAACAGCAATGTTCCTCTTATCCGTAAAATAGCATGGGGAATCGCATTGCCAACAATTGTTATCGCGGGAGTTATCTTTGCTCACGTCACCGTCAAATACATCTACCTTCGTCTTTTCTCGGGAACCAAGTACTTGAACAGCAGAGGATTGGTCGCAACTGGATCTTGGGTTGGTCTTGCGATTGCATCATGGACTGTCGCCTGGATCATTGCCGAATCGATTCCCGTTTTCTCCGATCTCCTTGGTTTCATTTCTGCTCTCTTCGCCTCTTGGTTCTCATACGGTCTTCCTGGTATCTGTTGGTTTTATCTGAACTGGGATTCATGCACTCGAGGTGTCAAGAAAATCGGATTGAGCATTCTCAATATCATTTTGATTCTGTTGGGTTGCATCATTTGCGGCGTGGGATTATATGCGAGTGGATGGTCAATGGCGGCTGATGCATCTAGTAGTCATGGATCATGGTCTTGCGCGGATAATCAGACATAATTGTATTGTTGCATTGCGCAGGTTTTGGAAAGGCAAGAAAAAAGCAGGAGGGTCTTCATTGGTGGTGTTTTGTGAAATGAGTATATATCAGGGTGTCATGGGCGCGAAATTGGGAGTAGGATGGATCCGTCGGTTGACGAGACCACTTTTGTATATTAATGGTTAGTGGTGGGAGGAGAATGATGGTGTGATGAAGAAATGAAGAAATGAATACAAGTTCAAATCAAGAATGATTTCATGATGATGCTTTCCTCAAGTCTTTAATGCCGTAGTATTATAATCCCAAGATTAATAATCCACCACATCCAAGTCTTCATTCAACGCTCAACTTCCAACGAACTTTCCTCGTTCATACTCAATTTTTTGTACAGTAGAGTTTCAACCCGAGTGCGCTCCGTAGGGTGTGATCAGATCATATCACTAAGCAGATATGCTTTGTCGATCGATACAAGCTTTTGATTGGTTATTCCAAACTGCAGATATTTTCACCCAGGGCTCAGAGCGTGGAGAATAAGGTATTTATGAATCAAACTCGAGTGCGTGTACCAAGTAGTCTTGCCCTAATTACTGCACGATACAAATGTGGCTACGGCGCTTGGCTAAAAGCGCCATCAATGAATGGTCTAAGGTATCAATGGAATCTTATATCAGCTCTTGCGCCGCATATCCTCATCGTAGGATATATTCAATTTGAAGGCCAAGGTCAGATTACTATAGCGGCGATATAGAAAACATGCCATTTCAAGATTAAGCCATGAAATATTGGATGCATCTTCTTCTGCTCCAAATATCTGGAGCTTTGTTATCTTCGGGTCCTTCTGAAGAGATTAGATGCTACCAATACCCTCCTGACAGCCATTTATTTACTTGACCATAAAGTCCTTCCGTTCTTTCATTCTCTATAACCTCAAGAAGTATTTTGTGGATTATTGTCAATGAATCCCAAACGCAGCTCAGAAGCGAAGGGTGATCGTTCTTCGTGTGGGAGAAACCATATAAATGAAAAGGCAGCTGAGCTACCAAAGATTCTCCCACGGATCCCCTAGAAAAACAGCCCAAGCCAGTAGCACAAGTGGAATTGGTAGATCATGAGCTTGACAAAACTGAGGCTCAATATCCAAGCCTTCTTCCGTTACCATTTGCTCTGATGATTTCTGCATTCATCATTGCGTTGGATACTACTATTTTAAGTAATTTTATGCCAACATATCTCTTTTATTATTACTAATACTTTATCTCTATTATCCACAGTGACAGCAATTCCGAAAATCGTCACTCAATTCCATAGTCTTAATGATGTCGGTTGGTATGGATCAGCTTACCTTCTAACATTGATGTCTTTCCAACCCACATATGGAAGATTCTATACCCACTTCAACATAAAATAGTTATTCATCTGTGCTCTCCTCACCTTCGAGATAGGATCGACGATTTATGCCACGGCGCCTAGCTCCAAAGTCCTAATGATAGGACGGGCCATCTGGGGTATGGGTGCCTCTGGCATCTTTTCCGGGGGCTTAAGCTTGACCATCAGCCACGGCTTGGTCAGACCTAAGATCCGACCATTATACATTTCCATCATCACAAGCGTCTATGGAATTGCGGCGATTGCAGGACCGCTTCTCGGTGGGGTATTTACGGATTCGGAGCGTCTGACTTGGCGCTTTTGCTTCTTCCTCAATCTACGTGAGTCTCTCTGGGAACCCTTATTCGCTGGTTCTGAGAAAGATTAATATTACACTTACCAGCATTTGGTGCGCTCGCAGTCCTTATAATTGCGCTACAGTACAATACCGAGTATCGCCAAGACATCTACCGAAACTATCGATACAGCAGAAATTGCAAAATATGGATTTTATAGGTGCTGGACTACTTATTAGTGCTATGACCTGCTTACTTGTGGTACGAAAATATGGTGGTATAGATTCACCTTGATCAAATTCGAGAAATTGGGGATGCCTTCTCGGCTTTGCGATATTAATAATCTGTATTCTCATCGTCGAGTTCAAACGAAAGGACAAGTGTGTCCTAAAGCTCAAAGGTGTACAAAATAATAAGTGCTAATCTACTGCACCTAGAGCCATGATCCCGTTTCGAATCGCAACTCAGCGTACTGTTGCAGCCAGTTGTAACTTGTTTGTTCGCCGTCTTTGTGAACATGGCTATAGACACACACATCTACTACTTGCCGATATATATATTTCCAGGCAGTCCGAGGGACAAGCGCAGAACAGTCTGGTATACGAATGCGGAATTGGGTTCGGCATTGGATTTCAAATACCATACACTCACTGCAGTGCAAGTGGTGCATCCTACCGAAGACGTAGCCATTGGCAATTCTCTGCCCGTATTTTCCCAGGCTTTGGGCGGTGCCTTGGCCATTAGCATTGCACAGAATATACTGACTCGCTCGCTTTCCCAAAGACTGGAGATGATCCCTGGCTTGGAGAGCTCCGAAACTATCGCGCTAGGCCTCAAGAACTCGGTGCCAGCAGAGTACCTCGGTAGAGTTCTTGACGGATATAGTTATGCTTTGTCTCAGACTTTCATTCTTCCTATTGCCGCAGCCGGTATGGCGTTCTTATGTAGTCTCGGAATGGAACGGAGAAAGATAGAGAAAAATTAGAAAGCTTGGTCTCAATCAAGAGTACCTCTCTGATATTCGAACTAATTGTCATCTATAAGTCAGAAATCAAACTTGCGAAGAGTCACGAATAAAAGAGTCTTAAAATCATATTCTATGACGAAAGCAAGTAGATTTTTAAGTTTCCAACCTTGAAGTGTATCCAAATATCCCTCAAGTATAAATTGTTTCAGTTATAGGATTAAAACTCAATCCCTCCTTCGCAAAATCCACTCCATCCATAAATAACAAAGGCATCTCAACCAGTGTACCCTTCACCCTACTCAGCTCCTCCTTAACCTCTTCAACCCCACCCGGAAACTCTTCTTTGACCACATGTCCATAAAGATACTTCGCCGGTTCCTTGTCTTCCTCCTTCGTATCCTTTGGACTAGGGGAAACGAAATACTGCTCGTAGAACTCCTGATAATCATCCCAATTCCTCACGTTATCCGCGGGAATTGCGTGGAATACCTTCGAGTAAACTTCCGTATTGGTAGCCGCGCGTCCATTCCAGAGATCGGTAAATTCAGGGGAGAATACATCTTGGACGGCGATATCGAATTCGGAGCCCCAGTCGTAATCATTGGGGTCTTTGTTGATAGGCATATAGTTTGCATCTGGCCTGGTCCAATCTTGGGGTGCGATCATGCCAAGATGTTTTCTGAAGAGTTGTCTCCGGAGAGAAGTGGCGTATTTTGCGGCCTGGAATTCTTGACCGTTCATAACAGAATCGACGGTGTTGGAATCTTCAACCACAATTGCGATTTCGGAATCGTGGTTACCGAGTTGAGAGCGGTCGTTGAGGTTGGCAGATCCGCAGATTACGACACGGTCATCGGCGATGAGAAGTTTAGTGTGGATGTAGAGTTCTTCGCTCACGAATGCATCAAGTTCTGCTTCGGGGGTGCCATTCCATGGGATGGATGTAATGGATGGTCCGTTTTCCATGTAGCATGTTGATACTGTATCGTACTCTTTTTCACCAGAAGCAGCCTTTTGGTACTGGTCATAGTTGTAGTTTTCTTGGCCTTCACGAGCACCAGTCTCTTCACCATAGCCGCCATATCCAGCACCAACGATATCATCATGCTCTTTCCTAGCACTCTCATAACTGACGCCACTTTCTTGCTCCGCTTGAGCCATTGTGGTGTTGTCGTTGACTCTATCATAGTTTCTCAAATTGTAAAATCGAATGTATTCCTTTGGATCAGGTACTCCGGCCTTAGCAACTGTTTCCATAATGGAGTTTCCACCACGACAGATAGAACTGTATTGATACTCCATGATTGCACGGGTTCCCAAAGCATCGTCTGCATGGAGGTCCCCAGCAAAAGCCGGTACTGATGGCATGCAAACAATAACTTTGTATTGCTCGCCGTTCTGATAAGCACGAATGATTCTTTCAGCAATGGCAGCACCGATTTTGTTTTCAACGGGGCGTTGTTCATCGGAACAGGCAGTGATGAAAAATTGGTTCTCAATGTAGATAAAATGCTCACTTGCACGAATTACTTCGATATAAGCATTGGCGATAGAGTGCTGTTTTGATTAGTATATCGCATGAGATTTTTGAAATAAGGGAGTTACCTCAGTGGCTATTCCATTGCTCCACTCGGTACAACTCCTTACGAGTTGGATGGCAACTCCGTTTTGGTCTGTAGATCCAGAGCTACCTCCCAAGCCGCCAAAGAGGGTACCTGCTCGATGGACTGTGTCCGAGATTGCACCCCCTGTAGTTGAACCAACGTTTGTACCATCTTCTCTATAATATCCGTCAACAACATCATTAGCAGTAAAAGATAACGGCGTGTATCTGGTATCATCGTAATTGTACTTTTCTCTGAAAATAAAATTCCATCTTTGCACGACATGAGCCCGGAGATCCTCGACTTTGAAAGGTTAGTCACTGTAATCGTGGGAAGGGGATACCAATCATAATTTATGCAAACAATTTTATGCTAAAAATTTCATTTTGCTTACCAACAGGTCCCGTCAGTGACATCGACAAATCCTGTAGTTAAAGTTAGACCTTGTAGTAACATGAGTAGAAATCGAGAGAATACATACAGACCATCCCATTCTAGAGTACTTAGTGCGATCAAGCTTATTATCTTGCCAGTTCGTAACATCTTCAAAGTCATACACCCTTGCGTTGTTGAAATCCTGACCAGGAAAGACAATATTGTCCAGATCACTTGGATGAGCATCGGAAATTGGGTGCTGATTTACATCCCATCTACCAAAGCACAAATCCAGACCGCCCATGAAAGCTACTTTGCTATCAACAAGGCAAAGCTTTTCGTGGTGTGCCCAGTATAGAATAACATCATTTCGAGCTCCATATAATGCTTCAATGCCATCTTCCGGAAGATTCACAAGATCAAGACCTTTCAAACTGAAATTCTTCAAGTCGGTATTGATTGCCGATTCGATGTGAATGCCACTTGGAGCATGATCAGGATGACGAAATACGGAAATGTTGGGATGGACCTCCAAGGCTTTCTTGGTGTGCTCAGAGCATACTGAAGTTAAAATTAGTCCACGTGATTTGTGACCAGAAATGAAAACAAAACATACGTGTCAAAACTTTGGTAACCTCTTTGTAAACGATGATGTTGACCTTTACACCTCTCTCAGCGGCAGCCAAGAGCATACGATCAATTCTGTACTCTTCATTTGCCGATGGAGGTCTTCTCAGGTAGAGCTCAGGACTAAGCCACCAATCCAATATCCAGATACTCTCTTGAGCCTCTGCCAAAGCAACAGATACAGCCCACATATATACGCACATCCATCGATATGCCACTTAATATCATGGCCACTTCTTGGGGGAGCAAAACTGCCAAATCTGTTTTCATTCCCATGTATATGGAGTTTATGACATACCTCACCGATGTGAGTGTGGCTGTGTTTCTCGCCGCCCGAATGCCCTGTGATCTTGGAGAACTCTGTCTCTAATTCATTTACAAAGCCGCCGATGGCAGATTTAGCTTCTTCGAAAAATTGAGACATGTTGAGCAATGTTTAGGACTGATAGTGATTTGAGGGAGCCTTTGAGGGAATCTTTGAGGACGAGCTTTGTTTATGTAGATATGAGTAGGTACACTCGAAGCTATGGTGGGGTTTCGGGAGGGGGCTGGTGGAGTTGATTTTGGTGGGGTAGGTCGATAGCTTTCACCTATAGGATTAGTGAATCAATGTAGACGGTTAATATCGGCGGCAACTTTATTAGTGTTACGTGTAATAAGTAATAAGTCTCTCTGAATGTTCATCAAAATATGGGGTTGTATTACTTTTGCAAGAGAGAGAGATCTGTGTCTCAGCCAGTACCCATTTGTCGGCTGGTGTGAGACGTTACGGTGTAGATCCTGCAGCTGGGATACGAATGCATTGCTGTGCCATTCGTTGGCATATTATGCTATAGTGCTATAGGGCTCAACAAGCTTTCGACCCATCCGTATGATTGGTTCAAGTGGAACGATGTCCAGAAAAAGTATATTCTTGGCTGACGCATGACAACTCCTTGCCAGCATTCGGTATCTCTACTGCGTAAACATATTTCGAAAATCCTATTTCTGCAGGGTGCCCACCAAAGACAAGAAAGAGTACGTACTTGAGCCAAACGGAGAAATAGAAAGCTGCGAAACGATAACATTGCTGTACCAACTCAGGTATATCACGACTCGCCATGATTCGACTTCATGGAGAGACAGAGTAAATGCACTTGCATTAATGAGACATTTTGGCATCTGTCTGAACCAAACTTTGGTTGTCAATTGATGTACTGTATAGTAACATGTTGACGTTTAATATTTATGTACGAAGTAAGATCCTACCTAGTATTGAGCTTGCCTAGATCGGAGGATATGCTAGCGCCTAGCGTGTTTTTCAGCAATTGCGACCTAAGAATACAGAAGACAGGTTCAAGAACGTCAATATTTCACGACATACGAGTATACCGGCGCATAATCGAGACATTTCATCTCGATAGTTTGATGGTAACACGGAGTTTTCACAATAGGTAGACGAACATATCAATCATCTAGATCACACAGTCGCTGTCATTGTATTTTTTGCTTTCTCGACTCTCCAACAGCAAGACGGACAACAATAGACACATTTGTTGACTCTCCTACGTCTATTCCTATAGTCTGCTGGATAAACAGCCACTCAAATCAAACATATCGTCATGACCTTCATCCTCGCCAGCTTTAAAGTCCATATGTCTTTTTGATCATATCAGAAGCTCGTTCGGCCATTGCATATACCGTTACTTGTAAATGTGCAGCTTGTATCATTGGAAACGTACCCGCATCAACTACTCTGAGATTATTGACTCCATAAACCTTATAATTGGAGTCCACGACTCCTCCATACTGTTTCTTCATCATAGATGTAGACCCACTAGGATGATATGTCGAGCTAATCGTCGAACGAACCCATGCCTCAAAGTCTGCCTCCGTTTGCACACTTGGACCGGGGCTTATCTCAACAGGTGAAACTGGTACAAAAATTGGTGTGTTTGTTATTTTACGTGCATATTTACCTGCAGCGCTTAGCAAAAGAATATCTGTCTGGTGAGAGAGAAATCCTGGATTTGCAGATGGCGGAGTGAAAGGGTTTGTTGAAGTGATCGCCACTGAGCCACGGGAAAATGGATGCTGAAGGACTGCCAACACTGACCCATCTGCATATATGAATTCCATGACTGGGACATTGTTGGATGGGAGATC
This sequence comes from Myriosclerotinia curreyana, assembly GCA_002162495.1. Classification (NCBI taxonomy): domain Eukaryota; kingdom Fungi; phylum Ascomycota; class Leotiomycetes; order Helotiales; family Sclerotiniaceae; genus Myriosclerotinia; species Myriosclerotinia curreyana. The sequence goes on along the minus strand of NGKJ01000021.1, from coordinate 52,814 downwards.
TCGAGTGAGAATTTTGTACTGAGCTTCATATCCTAATAAGACGGAAGGGTCAACATTTGGCGGTAAATACGATGCCGGGGTAATAGAAGAGGCGGAAGACACAATCTGCAAAGTCGTATTGGTGAAAGAGGGCGTTCCAATAAAGGCAAATGCGTTCGCCCCTTCCGTGGAATATGGACCTGCAGTACTGGATTAAGATCGTTCTGGAATGCTCAATACTCTTTAATTGCTTACCGGTTTTATTGAAATTATACAATGCGAACATTTCAGCATTGAAAGTCTCATTGCTGGTCAAGTTGTTCGCAGAAAGAGCAATGTTCACTAATATACCAATCAGCTGATATCTTCTCTAAGTTTGGCATATCAACGCACAATCGTTGATGGATGAGAGTAATGGGTGATCTTGAAAGTTTGCACCGACACCTGGCAAGTTCATCACAGTGTTTATACCAAATTTTTCAAGCAAAGAGGACTCTCCTATTCCAGAGAGTTGAAGTAGTTGAGGTGAATGTATGGCACCAGCAGCGAGAATTACCTCCTTCGTCGCAAGTATAGTTGAACTTGAAGAATTAGAGCCAGCTGCATACTATTTTGAGTTCAGAAGTCTGTGTAGATAGTATGACCGATGAGTACTTGCCTCCACACCGGTAACTGAAACCCCTCTACTGTTTGATTTAGTGATCAATCTTGTCGCCTGATGTCCAGTCAACAGGTGTAGATTGGTTCGGTTACTTGCGCTGTTCCAATAAGCAGTTCTGGAATTTGATCTGGTCTTAGTATCGGGATTGAGTGACTGCGGATTCCACAAGGCACCATTTGCGTCTCCGTTCAAAGAATCAAATACTTTGCGGATTCCGAGGAACTTCATGGCGGCAAAGAAGTATTCTAGCCATGCATTAACAGGAATAACTTCAATTAGGCGTTAGAGAATAAACTCAACTATTTGATGGCCAATAAAAGGTTGGGTAGCTTGAATGAACCTACAGACAACATTAGTAACTGCCACGATAGTCGAGTGGGTAGTTCATTACATGACCGTTATATCCATGTGCTGTAGGATCAGTTTGGATGTCCCATTCCTTTGCGATTTCGGGCGCAGGTGGTGTGTAATTAGTTAGCTAATTGAAAGACAATGAGGTCATTTATCGCTTCAATGAGTTGGAATGGAAGACCTTACTTTTTTGAAGTATGGGAAGAGATCATTCCAACCAACTCCACCCACTTCTATCCAGCGATCATAATCTACTTTTCCAGCAATATCAAAAACCATCTTGTTCAAGCAAGAGCCACCGCCTACAACTTTACCCAGTGGTATGGAGATTGATCGATTGTTTGCAGCCGGCTGGGGAGAATAGGTTAGGTTCCAATCATACTTGGTCCCAACGGCACCATTGCTGATTGATGCTAGGAGTGGGACATATATGAAGTCCTCTCCTTGGTCACTATACACTCATCAGATGACAAGTACAATTTATCAATGGATACTCACAGTTCACCAGCCTCAATGATGAGGACAGTCGTCGCTAATGGTTATGAGTTTTTAATCTTCATCAATAGTGTAGATTCTCACCAGGGTTTTCAGACAACCTATTTCCTACCACAAGGCCACTTGTGCCACCACCAACGATAATGAAGTCATAGCTAGCTAACAATGCAGTGTCACGCCCTACTATCTTCCCACCGAGAGGGGTTCCATGAACAATCGCTAGAAAGGATAGTATTGAGAGAATTGCGAATGGAGACATCGTAAAGAATTATGTACGCGAAAAGAGCACAAAAAGTCACTAGCGGTACCAGAGATATTGAGCGAGTCCTTAACTTAAGTAGTATAAGGAAAGTGGACATCCTTCACCCCAGAGTTACATTGCCAAGCCAAGCCTATATGCAGATCTTCCCTTGCCTTATCTTTACCCGGACTGCAGAAAAGTCACGGTCTGATTCTTAATTGGCAGACAACTTTCCAAACCAGGTGCGGGTATGTTATTCAGCAAATGGCGGACTTTCAAATTCCCAGAATGGACTGAGAGAGTATATCCCACGACGCCCGTGCTTACGCATCCCGTCACATAGATGCAAGCTGAATTATTTGTGATTCTTATCAGGTCAAACAAGCCGCCATTATAAAGAAAGGCTTCAATAAATGCCCTAATACGTTTATTGAACCGGGAAAAATACACCTCTGTCTCGCTGCATTACAAATCCTGTAGCTTGACCAATATTTTCTTTCCTCCAAGACCTTTCTTCGTCGAAAGATCAACGCCAAAACTTACACCTCCAAATCCAGTCGCCACTACCTCTCCTTCATTTGGCTCTAATAACCCTTTCCAAAGCAAACTTTCGAGTTTCGGAATCAACCTCTCTACCGCCCGGTTTACAGCGTCGCCGGCTGGCTCTCCATATTTTCCGATTTGTCCGAGATGGACGTGGTATATGCTGATGCCTTCTTGTTCCTCGATTTTATCCCTATTCATTCAGTTGTTAGCTAAATTAGACTGTCGTATTGTAAGAGGAATATTTGTACCAATCATTTGTAGTGGAGAATGTTTTCTTTTGGCGTTTGACAGTTGACCTGGTTTTCAAAGCTTCTAGGCCTACGGCGACACTTGCAGCTGAAGCATCGAATATACCGGCAAAATCTCCTGATGTAATTGATTCGATTTCAGACAATTGAGTTTCGGCAGATTGCTTGTAATCAAATGTTGCATCTGCACCGGCTGATTTGACGACCTATGGAGGTAAATTGGTTACTACTCATTCCAAAATCACTCCCATGAAATAAATCTCAGTGGCATCTCACCTCATCACTAGACTGCGAGCACGAAGCGAGAACTTGGTATCCGCATAATTTTGCCAGCTAGACCCTGTGAATATCAACATATACAGACTTCATTGTAGCTTAACAGACCTTAATACCATATTGACCAACAGCTGAAGTACCTCCCAAAATAATAAACCACTCTGGTTGATTTTGGCGCTCGGCGGGATACATGATATCATTTCCTTCGTCGAGACATATCGCAGCCGTCTATCAACACTGTAGTCAGCATCCCTCGTCCTATTACCACACACACCACAACCACTAAGAAGAAAGGGTTTCCCTCACCAAGAGTCCCACCCCAATCGTCGCAGCCTCCTCCACCGAAACTCTTTCTGGCCTCTTAAACGCCAGTTTCTCATCCATTAAATGCTATTTTATTATCCAATTAGCCTCTCCTATTCTCTCCCTTTCCAGTTCCCCATAGATATATATCTTACAAACTCCTGAAACGTGCCATATCCCACCGCGCCTACCCTCACGCACCCAAAAACCCCATCGCCCACTCTAAATTTCGTGACTTCGGGACCAGTCTCAACAACAATACCAGAGGCGTCGCAACCGAGGACGATGGGGTAGCTGGGGATTAGAAGACCGGTTGTGCGCATTAGGTTGTCCCTTGATATTGTAATGATTAGTTCATTATGTTGTTTGGCTTGAAGAGGGAGAGTGTGAGAAATTAGTAGCTTGGGGCATCTTACATAGGGTTTATACCCGTAACGAGAGATTTAACCAAGATCTGATGTTTGCCCGGAACGGGCTTCTCGATATCATCCACGGCTTGCCAGGGGGCATTGGGACCGGTGATTATTACGCCTTTCATTTTGTGTGTATTTGAAATTCTTTGCCGTTTAAGAAAATTGAAAATTGATCAACGACTTGGGAAATTTTGCGGATAACAATTGTAGGAGAGTGTGTTAAAAGCTCACCAGCGGAGGTCTTTGGATCAATTGAATTTTATCGTTCGATATCAGTAAAGTGGTGCTTACCCCTCCTTTGTTACATTTACCCCTCATTTGAAAATCCTCCACAAACGAGGCTGGGATTCTATGCGGTTTCTGCGATGGCTTCTTTGTGTACCAATGGAATGTCAGGATTTTACTCTTTGGAGAATTGATGTGTTACAGTGGAAAAATATGGAGGTTGTTGGATTGGTTGGTTTTGGTACATCCATTTACCTCTTCGGGATGGTTTGCAGCTGTACCAGCCAATGTAAAAACTATAAGGATTAGTTTGTAGTATCAGCAGGTTATATATTGCAGCATGTTCATCACATTCATACGTTCCGTTTATTATAGACTAGTCAACAAGCTATAGTCTTGCAACTAAGTTTCTACCTTACATTTTTTCTCACTTGTCTCTTCTGTTTGTATTACCCACTTGTAAAAACTCAAAGATCTTGATTGACGTTCACATAGCATCGCTCGGGAGAAAATCAGTGACGAATGATGCATCAAGTTGCAAGCGAAAAATATTTAGCGCCCCGTGTCTGATGACATCTGGGACACAGGATCAATCGCTTAACTGCAGGCTCACAGCGGCTAGATCTTTTTTTGAGATTAGCAGTGCTAGAACGTCGCCATGAAGATTGAGGGATAGTGAATGTAGAATAGATCGGATGAATAAGAATTGAACAGCCTTCGTGTGGATGTAGAAAATAAAACGTGCATTAACGACTAATAGTGATGTAGTAGTTGACATGAATACAAGGCGGGAAAAGAATACTATGGAATTCGATTAATCAATGCTAGATGTTTGTAGATATGCAGCACAAAGTTTCCAGCTAACAACATGAGAACGGGAAGATGTCAGTGAATAAATAGTTTGAGACCTTAGAGGTTGATACACCCAGTTTCATAACGTCTTTCCTAAAACGTGATTTTGAGTGCTTCGCAAAAAACAC
>NGKJ01000021.1:17880-47748 GCA_002162495.1 Myriosclerotinia curreyana | reverse complement strand
TTTTTGCGAAGCACTTTAAATCACGTTTTTTTCGGGAAAGACGTTATGAAACTGGGTGTACATAAGCGAATAATAATTTGAAAAAATGATTGTGAGGCGAGGTTCGGTGAGTGAATAGATATGCTCATTCATATCTTCTTAATGGACCATAGAAGCTTTAAGCCAATAGATGCTAAGAGGAGATTAGATGAGAATGAATAGACATTAGATATTATTGTGAATGCGCAACATTGTCCTATTGGTTAAGTGAGATGGGAGGATATATTAAATTCTTCATCTCCAAAATCAACACCTACAAGTATTCGTCCGATATATCAAGACTACCACCGGAACTACATTAACAGAAACATTTCAGCAAAGGATCGAGATAGAGCACAAAGGACTGCAGTATCAGAATCAGCTTCTCAAGAGCTTTGAAGTTTGCAGAAATTGTGTCAGACGCTCAACAAAACCTTTTGACGAAAAATTAGAGGTCGCGTAGGTGAGTAAGATTGGATGATATAGTGTTCAGTGTCTAGGCTAGAGATGGATATTCAGGGGAGCTCGTCTAATTTTTCGACAATACAAAAGTCAATAGTGAATACCAGAATATATCAGATGGACTTTTATTCTATCTTCCGATATGCAGCAATATAAGGGGTTTTAGCGAATAAGACAGATGTAAAGCAGAAATCCAGAAAATCAATTAGAATGAATATTTGACGAAATGGGTCCCAGGATTAGCTGAATAGGCGACGTCTAGCGTGTTTAAACATAGCAACTAAGCTCTTTGCCGAGCCGGTTAGTGGATATAGTGGCGATAACTCATCGAGGACCATTTTCTGGGTCTCTTTCACTTGATGACAATCGCCATCATGAAGACGTTCTCCATCTGCAACTAAGCTCAGTAGAAATTTTCATACCATGAATGTCTGGTTATAAACACGCTGACTATTCGACCGGGAAGCATACATTATTTATTGGCTGTTAGACACGGTGTGATAATACTTTTCGCAAGCTTCACATAGAGACTGTTTGCCGCATAGCAACTCTAAGATGAGGCCCCCGAGACTTGAAAGATTCGATCCCCTGGGTATCAATTAGGAAGGAGATACCATATTTCAACAGGGTATCTTGACTGAACCTCTATATACAATTAACAGCATTCTAACAAGTGCTCGAAGATCCTACAACTTCATTATGTTTCTTTATTAAAACCCTCCGTCATGTTTATCTCTATTGTCATTGTTCAACTCAACGAGAAAGCTCGCTCATTCAGTGGGCGTGTCTATGGTTCTAGGGGAAGATCTTCCACTGCTCCAACTTCATTATCTCACGACAATCGTGCATCTTTCTCTCCAAGTGGTGTTCTATAGCCGTCATTCTTCTTATCTCCACCTCCATCTCCATACATCCAGAATTGTACACCCAGGAACAAATCGCAACACATCTGGAACATGCCACATAGCTTGAAAGCCCAAGGTATAGCACTTGTGGCAGTGAAAAACCAAAACATTTTCATAACATCACCGGCAATCCAACTTGCCATGACTGAAAAGCGGAAACCTTTGCAGGATCGAGATTTGTGATTGGCAAGAATTTGCGGAATTGGGAGTGTTGCTTCTACACCAAGACCAATATAGCCGATTGCGTCGGAGTATATATAATAGAACCATGGGGCAGGAGAGAGGATGAGCTCGCATGCGATGAGGGCTATAAACAGGTAAAGTAGGAACTGCCAGTAACTGCGACCTCGAGTGTTAGCATTTTGAAATTTCTTTGCAGGAAATACGGAGAATGAACACGTACGGTTTCGGGGAGCGCCATTGCCAAAAATTGTATGGTCTTGACCCGTCAAAATCTCCGTCCCTATGTCCAGCAAATGGTACGGCTGCATCTCCCCCTTTAGATGATGGTGATGGTCGATGATCGAGCGCAACTTTCAACAGCATAGTTTGCATAATAATCATAATGAATGATTGTATCAGTAAGGAGGTATCGAATTGAGCCCCGGGATAATAGAAAACTCTACAATGAAGAAAATTAGCGCCAACTTCCTAACGCTCATTATAACACACAATACCTTAAAAATGATGCAACAAGCATAATTAAAGGGATATCCAAAGAAAATCCCGCACTAGACTTGCTCCGATGTATCGAGTATGTCTGATCCGCATATGAAGTTATGGGAGATATTATGATAAACATAGGGGCTATATAGCCAGTGATGAATGAGATGAGGCCCATTTTGAAAGAAATGGTATTGGCGATTCGGGGCCAAGAATGGCAGATGTGAGAAGATTCTATAATACAAATTCCATAAAAGTCAACAAATTGTGTCCAAATAACAATGGTAAGAGTTGAATTGATTGTAGAAGATGAGGTTAGTTGTCCAGACCAACTTGATTCTAATCTTACAATTATATTTCTAGATAGTAGATTGATGAATGATGTCGGGATTTATTTTATCCGATATCCGATATTCATCCGATGCCAGGTGGTTTCCAATCGACTTTTTGATAAGGTTAAGATAACACGCACCGGTCAAAGTCATCCAGTGGTTGCGATAGTGACCATGTCAACAAGAGCCTGATGAGAGGTGATCATCCTACTACTACTGGTACTGATATTGATATACTTGACATTTGTAGAGTTTCTTTTCTACATATGATTCAATCCCCAAATAATACATAATGTATAGTATATTTAATACACCTCGAAAGCTCAATAGCGCATCGCCTTCCAAAGTTGCTCTTAATGGACTCTTTTCTGATAGAAACTGGCAGTGTAAGTTACCTCGGAACGATGTACCATTATTCTTTTTTCTAGGCTAACATAGTGTCACTATTAGGCAACTGCAATCCAAGGCTACCAGCCGTACGTTTTCAAGTTAAGAAAGAAGGACCAAATACAGGTCGATGGTTCTACACATGTCAAGAGCCAAAAGAGACTGGATGTGGATTCTTTCTGTGGGATGATAAAGCCAAGGGAAGAGAGATGGGCGCAGTCTTGAACAATACAACAACGGAACCTCATACTCCTGAGTCACGAAGACCGGTAACTCCATCAAAAGATAAAAGAACTTTGGAGGGGCATGCGATGGCTAGTAATAAATGGATTGAAGGTCTCGAGAAGAAGGGAGAAGATGGGTTTGGTGAATGGCCCTTGACTCGGGAGGATGAAGAGAAAGTGGTTAAGACTGTTGAGAGGACGGATCCTGGTAGTTTTCCAGAGACTCCAAAGAAGGGAATGGATAGTAGGACGGCGACACCGGCAAGCAAAAGGAAACGAAGCGAAGAGGAAAACAACGGAGCCGGTATGTATCCCACGCCTGCAACAAACAAGACACGAGACGAAGACATTTTCGGCACTCCTTCTACAAGCCGTAGAAAATTAGGAGGTGGAATGTGGAATGGGAATGAGCGATCCACTCTGTTTAGTCCATCGGACACCCCTTCTCCCTTGAGATTCAAGGATGCTACAATGGGTCCACCTCCAAAATTCATGATCTCTCCTTCAAAGAGTGGCACAGGGGATTCACAGCAAAGTTATGACATCACCGAAGATATTATGAATCTCCTGAAGGATCAACAAATCGATGGAGAAGTTGACGCCAAATTACGCCAAGTGTTAACTAGACATGCACTCAAAATATCCGGCATCGTGAAGGGTAGGGATATTACACGAGTGGCTCTGAAAACCAAAGAGACGAAGATCGCAGAGCTTGAACAGAGGATCACACTTCTCGAACATAAACATGATATGGATCAAGCCGTAATCAAGCGGCTCAGGGATCAGAATGCTGGCTAGGACCTCCTTGATTTGGGTGAAAGATATTCTCCTAGAAGGCGCGATCGAATCAATATTTCTCGCCCCCTGGTATGCATACTCTATCCTTGACCATTTCTTACAATACTTCAAGCATTTGTTGTAGTAATATTCAAATTCCTTCTGCCCTTTGAAGCTTTACTAGCGACTCCATGGGTTTAAAAGAGGCTTGAGATCTGCCTTTCTCACTATCCCGAGAAACTAATTTATCTGTATAGGTCGAGATGTACTCCCATTATTTGAGTGTTGACGGTGGTCCCAATTGTTAGCAGCTCGAATCACAATCCCACAGCCATATTTCTCTTGCTGTCTACAACATAGTCCAACACCAGTAGCTTGACTCTACTTCCTCTGAAAGGTGATGAGTGAAGAGCGACAGTGGATAGGTGTAATGCTATCCATGGTTACGCCGTCATTAAATTTAATATAGAGCATTATCTCAAGGGGTCACGAATCAGGAGAGATGCTAGAGCCCGACCTAGCTTGTTCATTTCATTGAGGTAGCTATCTGTGTTTCTGGGGAGCTCTTCCAATCGATCACCCATAACGCACCCTGTAACTTTTCTCCTTTGCATTATTTCGACTTCTTCAATCGATGAAAACCCTAGACGTTATATATCGACGCAAACATTTGTCTCGCCGGCTCCTTCGGGACTGCACCCTTTGTGGTTTGCGAAATGATGTGATGCGAAACCTTTCACTGTAGCTAATGAATATAACTTCAAAATCATTTCATTGAAAGCGTTATGATTGACGTGGGATTATTGTTTTCTGTGAACCTAATCGCATGGAAGTTCTTTTATTTCGTCTGGTAAGGTTTGGATGTTAATGGCAAATTTCGAAGATAACATACCTAACATTCAGCACAACATTAGAAATAATAAACCTCCACAATAGAGTAATAGGTAATAGGTAATAAATAATAAATAATATAAAACCAAAATAAACCCACAACGCAAAATCCAAATCACCTCTCCTAAATATGAAGTCGCGAAAACAGCTAGCTCAATAAGATATCATTATTGCTATATATATTCCAACAAACAGACTCCCCTTAACAATCACTAAATCATTTCATGGTTCAGTGGTAAATTGACCGGTTCGAGAATCACTCGATCAACCACTCTCGGTCGTCTAGTTGGTTTATGACGTCAGACTGTAATTGTTCCATTGTAATCTGGATGTCGCGCGTTCGACTCGCGCCTGAGAGACTCACTTTTTTTTTTTGTGTTGATTTTTTGTTTGTTTCATCACGGTTTTTGGGTGGGAGATTGTGGGGATTGTGGAGAACTCCGGGGTATTTTTTCGGGGTGCGGTGGAAACTCTTTTTTTTTAGCATTGGAATCTCACGTGCCGATCAGCTAAAACTGGGTAAAATCCGGTCATCGGTCATGAATGATGCTATTTCTTGTATTACAATACTCGTATATCCAGTTATACATAAAGTTGAGTTTTTCAATCTCACCATCTCACTATTCGTCCTTTCCCCTATAGAACATTATCCGCATCACCAGAAGAAGCTGGCTCATACCCATCAACCTTCGAGATATAAGGTGGCCTACGTATGTACACGTACATCAGCAAGCTGCCCATTCCACCTCCTCAATATATATAAATGTGTACTCACCTAACGTAATTTCTCAACCCTACCAGCCCCGCCGTCCCCACCGCATAAACCCCCAGCAAATTACTCCAGTCCGTCTCTCCAATTTGTCTCTGGCCCACTGCTAGCGCCACCAAATCATACACCAGACACCCACCAAAAATCCAATCACTACCACTAGACAACAAACCAAAGCCCACACCGGTCAATACCTTGACGGCCATCGAAGGACCCTGATGATCAAAATAGGCGACCGATCCATTGTGAAGGAGATCGAGAACACCGATGCCGGCGAATGTTTTCGAGACGATGTGCGTGAGGATTGAGGAGGTGGATTGGGTGTTCATGGGGGGTTGACGGAGGAAGATGTAGTAGAGTTGGGTGAGGGAATTAATGAGGACGAATATGTTTGCGGTTTTGAGGGCGGAGGAATTCCAGAATATCATCCAGGCTTTTATTTCATTAGCATTTGTATTTGTATTCCTAAATCCCCACTGTACTCCCCTTCTCCTCCGCAACCAAACCGATTCAAATCCCTCATCCTCTCACCCGAGAAGCCCAAAAATACACACAACAAAAGAAAGCACCAATACTCACTTGCAATACACAAATTCCCCACCACATAAAAGGGTACAAAATCCACCATCCTCGCCACCTCCTCCTTCTCTTTAGCACTCTTCTTCCCATCCAATTTCCAAAGTCGCCACAACCACACCAATTGAAAGATCTGTTGCGGAAAGAAAAAAAGTGCAATGGCATAAGGTTGTGGAGACCAAAAGGAGAGGTTCGCATCGTGGATATCTTTCATGTTTGGGGATGAGAGCATGCCATACTGTTGAGCGGCGAAATCGATGAAGAAGGAGAGGGGAGCGATGTAGCGTGCGGTGCTGTGTGTCATGCCCATTTTGGATGAGTATTGAGAGGATTGGAATGTTTTCAGGGTTTGATATTTTGTTTTGTTTTTGGTGGTGAAGATTGAAAGTTTGGAAATTTTGAAGAGGGTGAGGAGTGAGGAAGTGTGATATTGATATGGTAGCTGCTTCCGGATAAATCCCAGAAGTGATGATGTCAATGAAGGAACTTGACTACAAGCTTGCTTTGTCCCACACTAACGACTTTAGTCACTACCCCATGTTTTAGCTTCATGATTGTTTACATTTAGGAGTAAAATCTCCGATTGAGCATTGTAGAAGATCAAATCGAGCTGAACGTTCGTATCGACTCAATAATGAAAGGGTCAATATGAAAGTTGGTGAAAAGATTGAAGCAGCTAGGCAATCATCCGTCTGATTGTCTTGAAGGTGTCGAACCTGTGATACATGTCAGAATATTTGGCGGCTCAGCTCAGCCATAAATGGTATTAAAAGGTACCAGAAAAGGCCTGCATGTGTTTGTGTGAGGAACAAATATATAGGAATCAGAACTTCACTCTAAAAAAAAACCCCTTTCTTGATATTCGCGTGATAGCCATCTGTCTCATAATTATTCACCCTTAAAACTCCTTCGAAAAGCAATGTATGCAATGATATCCCTCCCAATTCTAACCAATGTATATCCGTAAATCCCATTCATATCGCTGCAATCAACCAACCCATCTTCTAGCGCTCTTGAACATCCTCACCCAGGGTCCAAATTCTCCCCATTCCTCTGCACTCTCCTTTGGCACATAACTACCCACATCTGCCATGATGGTTCTCTCAGGATGTGGCATCATAGCCAATACTCGTCCATCCAAACTTCTAACTGCTGCAATACCTTCGGGGCTACCATTTGGATTGTATGGATATCTCATTGTTGGTTTACCAAAGTTATCGGTATATCTGATTGGGATGAGATTATCCGCGTTCATCGCTCCCAAGTCGGCATCATTCTCGAAGGATGCTCGACCTTCACCGTGAGAAACAACAATCGGTAGAGAACTTCCGTTCATACCGTGAAGGAATACAGATGGTTTTTTGGCGTTGTCTTGGATCTTTACCATGCTGACTCTGCCTTCAAATTGCTGAGATTGGTTTTCAACGAAAACAGGCCAATGAGAAGTACCAGGAATAAGTTCGGATATGCGACTAAGCATTTGGCAACCGTTACATACACCCAATGCAAAGGTATCTGGACGTTTGAAGAAATTCTCAAACTCTGGTCGGGCTTTTTGTTCATGCATAAGAATGGAATTTGCCCAACCGCGACCAGCACCAAGGACATCACCATAAGAGAAACCACCGCAGGCAGCAATACCCACAAAATTGGTGAGAGAGTAGTGCCCAGAGATAATGTCAGTCATATGCACGTCAATAGGATCAAATCCTGCAGCCTTGAAAGCGAATGCCATTTCGGCGTGACCGTTGACTCCTTGTTCACGGAGAATAGCCACGCGAGGTGCTTTTGCGAAGGCGGATGTGATTGATGCTGTTAAGGGAAGGATATTCTCCTTGGGTTCGTAGGTAAGGGTATAGTGGAGACCAGGATCACGATCATCTTTGATGTTTTCAAATTCGACGTCAGCACAGTCAACATTGTCTCTAAGACGTTGCATCTGGTGAGATGTTTTGGTCCATTGTTGTTGAAGGTCAGATCTAGTCATATGTAGGATTGGCTTCTGTCCATAGCGAATGGCGAGTTGCTGTTTTGATGCAGCTGGTACTCGACCAATCTTTCTGATGAGTCCTGGGGGAGGACCACAAGTGGCAAAGCATCTCATGAAGTTGACCTCATCTGATTTTCGGACTTGGAAAACAGCTCCAAGTTCTTCGTTGAACAAAGCTTCGATCACATCAGATGATGATGCGCTCTTGGAAACACCATCAAGCATAATCTCAGCGCCACATCGTCCAGCAAACATCATTTCGGCGATCGTAGTCAATAAACCACCATCGGAGACGTCATGATAGGCCAACACAACACCTGACTCATGTAATTGTTGTAATGCATCGAAATAGTCAATGATGAGATCAACGTCTCTAACATCTGGTGCCTCATCTCCGACTTTACCGAAAGACTGTGCAAGTGCTGATCCACCCATAGCTTTGTGACCTTGAGCAAGGTCGACATACATTAATATAGTTTCTCCGACGTCCTCAAGTCTTCGAAGTGCCGGTGTCCATGTGTTACGGACATTTGCGACTGGGGCAAAGGCGGATATGACTACAGTCATAGGAGCTGTGACTGTCTTGGAAGCTCCAGACTTTTGATCCTTCCACGAAGCTTTCATTGATGTAGAGTCTTTGCCGACTGGGATACTGATTCCCAACTGAGGGCAGAGATCCATTCCAATTGCATGGACAGCCTCATATAAAGCTGCACCTTCACCAGGTTGGTTTACTGAGGCCATCCAGTTTGCGGACAAACGAATACGAGGTAGGTTTCCCAGAAGATGTGCTGCTCCAATGTTCATCAAACTTTCAGCGACAGCCATTCTAGCCGATGCTGCAGCCGATATTAAAGCTAGCGTGGGCTTTTCACCCATAGCCATTGCTTCACCAGTCTTGAGTTTGCCACCAATGTTAAGAGCAGAAGCCGTGACAGCTACGTCTGCAACAGGGGTTTGCCATGGTCCGACCATCTGGTCTCGAACTGTTAACCCCCCCACGGTGCGATCGCCGATAGTAATGAGGAAGGATTTGGAGCCAACTGATGGCAGAGAAAAGACACGCTCAATGGCCACTCTTAAGAGATCATGATCAGGAATTTGGGGATAAGTTTCCTTGAGACACTTCTCTGCGTTGAATGGGAGAAGCTGTGGCTTCCTAGACTGCACAACCCTGTCCAATTTCCTGTCCTTAGGGAACAAGGTAGACATAGGAAGATCGATTGGAGTAGGGTGCTCCGTGGAATCCCTGTCAGTCACCACAAGTTTGGCAACCCCATCTTGATCTTTAGGGATAACAGTTCCGACATTAGAGAAGCCACATCTTTCACGTTCTATAAATGATTAGTATAAAGCTCAACTTGTATTGAGAAAACTTACTGGCAATACTGGTAAATCTACCAATATCTTCCTTATTGACAATCAAAACGTAACGTTCTTGAGCTTCGCAGCACCAAATTTGGAGCGGGCTCATACTACCATCGGCACTTTCCACATCTCTCAATTCAAATCTGCCACCATACCCAGCATCTTTGACTAATTCTGGTAAAGCATTGGATAACCCACCAGCTCCCACGTCGTGAATGAACGCAATAGGGTTCTCGTCCTTCAAAGCTCTACAATGATCAATCACCATCTGAGCACGTCGCTCCATTTCTGGGTTTCCTCGTTGGACACTGTCGAAATCAAGCTCGACTGAACTTTCTCCGGCAGATGTGTTACTTGAAGCTGCACCTCCACCAAGACCAATCAACATGGCCGGACCACCAAGAACAATAACATGAGCTTCTGGTTTAACATCGTTACCATTTTTCAAGGCGTGTCCTGGTCTGACGGTACCAAGTCCACCAGCAATCATAATGGGCTTATGGTATCCCCGAAACTCGTCCGTGGAGGCATCTGCATCCGTAAGGAGCGTGCGGAATGAACCAGCGAGACACGGTCTACCAAACTCGTTATTGAATCTGGCACTACCAATCGGTGCTTCCAGCATGATATCCAAGCTACTGGCATAATGTGCCGGCCTGCCAACATCCATTTCCCATGGTTGCTTGTATCCTGGAATCAAAAGGTCCGAAACCCAAAATCCACAAAGACCAGCTTTCGGGCTGGATCCTCTACCAACGGCACCTTCATCTCTAATTTCTCCACCAGAACCGGTTGCTGCTCCAGGAAAAGGTGAGATTGCCGTAGGATGGTTGTGAGTTTCGACCTTCGCTAAGATGTGCACGACCTCAGGGGTTTGCTTCCAGCTACCAGTAGAATATTCGGGAGCCCAGTGACTTGCCATCTCTCCTTGCAATACAGCGGCATTATCGCTATACGCGGATACGGTAAAATCTGGGTTCTTCTTGTGAGTATTTCGAATCATTTCGAATAAACTCCTATCCATGCCCATGCCATCAATCGTCCAGTTCGCATTAAATTGCTTATGTCTGCAATGCTCAGAATTGACCTGCGCAAACATAAACAATTCAACATCGGTGGGAGATCTTCCGTGTTGAGTGTACTTCTCCACAAGGTACTCCATTTCCGGTGTATCTAGAGCCAAACCACGCTTCACGTTATAGGCTTTCAAAACTTCAATTGGCGATGAACCGTCCACCCAAAGGTCAACAACTTCCAAGGGAATTGGCTCCCCCTCTTCAAATATTTTGTGCACATCTGGTTCCTCGGCACTGATGTTCTCAGTCATGCGGTCGTAAAGAATATCTTTGAATGGCAAATCGTCTCCCTAAAGAATCTGGTAGTCAGTAAATCGTTACAATAGAGAAATGTATGGGAAGGAAGTTGAGATTACGTAGATGAATTGAAATATCAGATCAAAACAGAATTAAATATTCAAAAAATGTTGAAAATTGGAATAGAATTGAACATTTAAATAGAATCAAACATCCGAACAAAATCGAACATTCAAATAGGCTCACCTCAACCTCAGATGCATCCGTGAATTGAACCAAGATTGCCCGACCTCTTTCGATTCGTTGAACTTGGGATTCGAGACCGCATACATGTGCGATATTTGTAGCCTTGGAACTCCACGGGGAGAGATTTCGCGGAGTAACATCTGAAGAATGGGGAATCAGTAATGTAAT
The DNA here is from genome assembly GCA_002162495.1 of Myriosclerotinia curreyana. Taxonomy (NCBI): domain Eukaryota; kingdom Fungi; phylum Ascomycota; class Leotiomycetes; order Helotiales; family Sclerotiniaceae; genus Myriosclerotinia; species Myriosclerotinia curreyana. The sequence continues at coordinate 36,659 of NGKJ01000021.1, read as the reverse complement.
GTAATGTAATATTAATGGTTCAATCGTGAGAGCGGCAATCATGCTTACAATATATTTTGCTTCCCGGTTTGCCAGCCAAGATTGTCTCTGAATGCGAAGTCGAAGTCGAAGTCGAAACCCCCGGAAGAAGTTGTTTAATTTTGGCTTCAGTTTCGGCATCAGAATGACGCAAATGGATATAATGAAGCCAAACTCCCTTGAGACTTTCGACCTTGACTGAATGAAGATGATTGATTCTATCAGCGAGCTTCACAGCCTCAGCTGGTGTGAAACAAGAATCTCCAGGCAATTTGAGGTACTCCATCCTTTCTACCTGTTGTGCGAAAAAGCACAACTCGAGAAATCAAATTCGAAATGTTTGAGGGGATAGCGGGGTTGGAATAAGAACAAAAAAATTATTCCCCGCTATAAGATCAATGATGAGCTAAGCTAAGGTTAAGTAGCCTCTGATTGGACGAGCAGGTAATTGTAGGGTTAATAAAAAGCTTACTTCATTTACGTAGGTAATATTAATAAAGTTGGATTTTATAAAACTCCCTAAATAGTAGGAATAGCTTTAATAGTTATAAATGCAGTATTATTAAATATATCTCCCTATATCGAACGTCTAGAGAACCAACTTAAAGCGCATCAGATATGCTGAGGATGTATAGCTAGAATGGGTATAATCACCCAGTTTCGTTGTTTGTATTATGAGATGAGATGAGATGAGATGAGCTGAAGTGAGATGAAAGAGATGAAGTGAGATGAAGAGTTCAACTTGCTCTTCATCAATTAATCAATCAATTATATAACATGCAGACCCTATGGCCGTTTCCCTAAGCACCTAGAAAAGAAAAGCAATTCAACGCCATGTCATCATAACCATAACCATAACCTTCACCCTAAGTCTCCGACTTCCCCGTTCCATTCTGCCTATCCAAGAATCCCACATGCACACCTTGTCCCGGTTGCAAGACGATATCGGCCTTCAACCTCGGGTTTCCCCCATCCACCTCGTGCATGAAACCCTCTAGCCCATCGAAATTTTGCAGCATCCTCACAATCGTATAACCCATCTCCGTGAGGGCGAATTGTTGACCGATACAGATGCGAGGACCGCCGTTGAAAGGAATGTATTGCCAAGGTTTGGGTTGCCATGTGAGCCAGCGGTCGGGGTTGAAAGACATGACATCGGGGGTGAGATCGTCACGACGTTGCATAACGAGAGTGGAGTAGCCGACTGGGGTATCTTTGAGGATTCCCACAGGGGAAAGGCCATCGGGACCACCACCGAGGGGCAGGGTGGTATCTTTCAGGGCGAGACGGACGTTGAAGGGAACGACGGGGTAGAGACGAAGGGTTTCGTTCATGACGTTCTACGTTTGTGAGTAAGAAATTTGGAATAAACAACTGAGGACGTACCTGAAGGTATTTCATATCTTTCAAATGTTGATAAGTTGGGGCTTGCTTTAAACCAACCTTCGAAACGATTTCCGCGCGCAATTTCTTGAAAATTTCAGGATGACGAGCAAGTTCGTAGAATGTCCATGAGAGAGTAGAAGCTGTTGTATCACGACCGGCAAGTAGTATTGCTACGAGTTGATCTCGAAGCACATTTCTATCTCTAGTGTAAGATGCTAATGCATGGAGAAATGTATAACCTTCCGCTGTTTTCGTTTTTGTTGCTAATTCCTCAGGCGAAAGTCGAAGCGTATCATCAATGAAGGGGTTAACAAATTCGTTGATAATCTTAAGGCCCTTGTAGAATGATTTCCTTGGAACCAACCCGTTCAAAGGCCTAATTACTATATCAGTAATCGTCCGTAGGAAGTGGAAGACAAGAATACATACCCAGATCTAGCGATAATACTTTGCACCCTCTGAACTTCTCCGAAAGCATCTGCGAATCCTCCCGATTGATTTAAACTTTCTAAACTTTCCACACTGCGTCCCAACAAGAAATCTGTCGCAGCATCCAGAGTGTATCTGAAGAACAAATCACTAACATCAATCTTTTGACCTTGACTACCGTCCCATTTTTTGCCTTCCTCTTTAATCTTCTTGATCAAAATCTGCACATGTCTCTCGAAAGTATCCAGATCACTAACTCGATCCTTTATGAACTGTGGACGTATCAATTGACGAGAATCATGCCATTGATCAAGATCAGTCGTGAAGATACTATTGCCAAGGAAATCTTTCCAATCCCTATGAAACGGCTCCCCTTTCCCGTAATCAGTGAATTGAGTCGCCAGTATAGCTTTGATGTTTTCCGGCTCCGCAGTGAAGATTGAGCGCTGTCCTCCTGGATTCGCCTCTACTGTGTAACGAGTATCTTTGTGACCCCCGAAAAAGCTTAACCATGCTTGGAGATTTGTGTCATGTAAACTGTGGTTGACTGCGCGCGCGATGAGATCCAAATCTGAGAATAATTAGATGTCTGAGAAGTGAGGAGATTGAGGAGGGGAAGTATGAATAAGAAGAGCAAGCTTCCCGACGATCAAAAATTGAAATATCAATACGCACCAAATGGAATCCAAGTCTTAACTCTCCTCGCATGACCACCCAGCGATCTAATCTTAAGTTCTTTCTGAACCAATTGAGTAACTTTAATCAGCGTAAATATCGCGACAAACGCCGCGATGAGAGATTTGGGATTTTGTAATATGCCTTCCAACATGATTGATTGCCTGATATATATATAAAAGTATTGATATGATAAAAATCATACGATGGAATAATAAACGATCATCCAGGACAAATAAGATGATCCTTATAAGAACTTCGAAAGCAGAAGATGTTTTCAATTATTATCCCTCGCATCTTTGCTCGGATTGTAAGTCTTTGTTATACCTACTTTGTCCCTCGGATGAATTGTTAGGCCTTGTCACAATCTTTGAGCTCCGAGGAAATGTGGGGGAGGGTTGAAAGGGGGGGTAGATACTTCGTACTACTATAGGCAAGTAGGTAAATATCGGGGAAAAGGGCCTGGTGATCTTATTACATACTTGTATTATTATTATTAGGGGATGGCTTCAATACGAGTTCATTAATCTTGTACTTTGCTCCCTCCCAAGCAATTGATACACAATAGGTCTGCTACACTCATATCTAGATCAATAGAACATTATATAGTAAGAATGATTGAATGATTGCCGCCGCTCATATCATCATATAGTGAACTGTATGTACACTGTTCAAGACAACCGAGGGATTCACATGCAAATAAAGATACTGTATTACTAATAATAAGTATGGAGTACTGAGCTAGAGAGTATGGAGTACATATATGATTGATGTCGATCCGGGGTAAATCTAACTTAGGTCTACAATTACTAGTAGGTTCGAATAATAGGTACTTACTTAAGTAATTGATCACTCCCGAACCTGGGAAATCTACCAATCACATCATCTACCTTATACCCAACTACCAACTACCAACTACCAACTACCAACTACTAATACCGGTAACATTATTATTAAACTTTCATTCTACAGTATAAACAACCCCCAGGCAGGGGGAGGGAGCTCGGAAAGTCGGTGCATACACGCGGCTAGTTAGTTGTAACGAAGAAGTAACGAAGAAGTACCGTCGTCAACAACACCTATTTCAATGTACATATGTGAAAACCATTTACCGTGTTAACTTCTATCGAAAAAAATCCCTATGTACATTTGGAAGTAGATGAGAGGGTGAGTAAGATGAAAACATTAATATCCAATAATATCCAATGCCCCAAACTCCATGCTTAATTTCATTTCATCCATTCCCATAGTGTCAGATCGATGATCCTGATCCCCTCATACCATACCATACCATACCCTACCCGATTACAAGGAGCATTCGGTCGAGTTAAGTTGGGTGCAGAAGATCATTTGAACCGGTCCGGATTTGATTCCCATGTTTCTCAAGTGCTCATTGAATTCGGGCAATCTGCTGCCGGCGTCGATTTGACTGCGGTTCTGTCCCGTTACTGGATCCTTGGCTCCTGACCACAATACTTCGGATGCCGCGGCTCCTCGGGGCCATACCATATCGTCGAGATTGATGGGGTCGGTTTGCTCGGACCAGATGTGGAATTCTCCGCCAACAACCAAGTGGGTTGAGTTTTCGGGGACTCCGGCGAGAGGATCGTAGGAGTACATTAAGCGCCAGCTTTTGGTAGGCGAACAGTAATCGTTGTAGGGAAAGTACTTCTGGGAAGATTCTGGTGCGAAGTTGAGCCATTGTCCTTTACCGCAATCGAGATACTATGAAATTTGTTAGCGCGAATTGATTAATTCAGAGGAGTTGTACATACCCAGAAGTTGTAGTTGCCAGCGATAGCTTTGTGTCCCGCAGCGACAATCTGAGCGACAGAAGCATCACTGAGCCATGATTGAACGAGAACATCAGACCCCAAGGTAAGGTTCCATGTTGTGATGGTTTCCTCCCAAACCATTGGTGTAAGCCCAGCAGCTCGTACTTGTTTGTGGGCATGGTCAACGAATGCCTGGATCAAGGGTTTGAGAACGGCTGTATCGTTTGACCCAACGGTAGGATCCAACAGATAAGCGTTCACGTTAACTTCGTCTCCACCAGTGTGGAAGTATGATGAATATGGAGAGACTCTAGGAAGAAGATCATCAAACAATTTCTCCAGGAAGGCTGGAACAGCAGAATCATTAAGTCTGAATGATCCACAGGGAGGTTCGGCACAGTATGTATCCCAAGGTTCGGCATTGAAGGCGGTCAATAGCTCAGGATGAGAATACCCAATCGAGCTTGTATGACCAGGCATATCAATCTCTAAGATGACTTGAATACCAAGGCTGGTGCCATATGCTTGGATCTCCTCGAGGTCATCGGGGCTATAGGATAATCCGGTCTGGTAAGCACCCAACTTGGACAATTCAGGAAGTGCTGGGATGTCCAAAGGCCAAGACTGAGCATCAGTGATGTGCAAATGAAGAACATTGTTTTTGGCGTAATGGAGGGCCAACATGGTTCTTTTGATATCCTCGACAGGATACCAACTTCTGGATATATCCATGTTTAGTCCACGGTGTGCAAACATGGGTTTATCGTAAATTGTCACGGGAGCTAATAGTGTGTAGACACCGGTCCCATTATTGGAATGTGTATAGAAAAGTTGTGTGAAGGTTGTCAATGCATGAAGGATACCGATAGATGAGGGGGCAGTGATAGTGGCCTTTCCATCAGTAGTGATGGTGAGGTTGTATGACTCGTCCACCTGACCATCCAAAGGCTTGAATGTGGTGGAGTCATCTTGTCCAGTCTGGGTGATGTAGAGCTCGGTAATGTAGTTCTTGTTTGAGGTAGCCGATGGCTCAACTTGGGACAAGGTATTTCGTGCATAGAATTTCCATGGCGTCAAACCTTGATTGAAGATTTTGTTCATGGCTCGAGTTACGGCGTCAGAAACAATAGTCTTGGAGTTTGTGGTATTTCCTGTTTCACCACCAGAATATCCTGTAGACTGTATAGCCAACACTTTCTCAGTATTCATATCAAAATAGAAAATTGGGGGGATTAATCGTACGACTCCACCATCATAAGTAACCTTGACATTCTCATCCAACCACAAAACATCAGTACCATTTGTGTACGAAACAGGTTTAGGCCATATAGCCAACGCAGAGGAAACCAAAGTAGATATTAGAAAGGTAGACGACAACATTATGAAAATTGTACGTTCGTATGTGTAGATTAGAGGTAACGAAAGGAAGTGGAATCAAAAGGACGGGGAAAGGATAAGCTATATAGATTTGTGAAGAAGAACCTGCGCCCCTTTAACCAATCATTGAACAAGTCATACAGCTGTGCTGTGGTGGCTCAGAAATTTTATTCCGAGTCAATATTTATTATTGGCACATATTGGTTGAAGTAATCAATTCACCAGGATTCAGGAGTGAATGTAGGAATATAAGCCCAGGGATAAAGCTGCAAAAAAGCTCAGAATAGAGTTCGATACAAATAAATGGGGGGGGGAGAGGGGTTTCCTAAGGCTTTCAAAGTCTCACTACGAGAGAATAAAAAAGTTTATGCAAGTTGCCCAATAATTTGATGATGATGATGATGATGTTTGTAGTACATTTGGTGCGGAGAACTAGAGACTACCAGTTGAGCTGCGGTAACGTTACGATAAACGGCCTAACTAAGACGTATTACCGTATTTTGTACTACGAAGTTACATAGGGGACTGGAATACCTAGACTAGAATACCGAGACTAGAAATACTAGGTATTCATTTGTATAGTTGGTTATCCCTTAGCCTCAGGTAGAGTGCCACAATAGCACGTCAATTAGTGTAGGTAGTGTGTTCGCTTAACATGGATTATATTAACCAATCAAAGAATATCTAGAAGAGCTGATTAGGTATTATTCTTATTATTATTATTATTATTATTATTATTATTATTATTATATAAGAATATATTATACTTTTTATATTGAGATTATAAGCTCTTATAGGCTCGCTAAGCCTATATGAGTCCTTACACGGATTCAGTGTGTTGCCCTATAAGAGGTCTATAATCTCGATCATAATGACCGGAACCTCCGTACCGGTACCCAATATTTAACCTTTATTTAAAAGGGGAGAGTACCTAGTATGTAGTTTTAACAGTAGAATAGACTAATAAAAACAGACCCTGATCGATCAATAATAATGTCTTTGAATAATGGATTATGGATTTCTATACTAGTATAGATCTCGGTTATGAAATTGTGATGTACATAAAGGATAAAGGGAAGAAGAAGAGGAAGAGGAAGAGGCAAAGGTTATATTTGCTTACTTCAAGAACTGAGAATCTCACTCATTTATGCAGTACTCATTATTATTACCTAGTAGTATATTTATAAAGTACTAGGTATAGGTAAAAGGTTGTGGCATCCGGAGTTATACGATTTCCGAGGTTACTTTTATCTCAAAGTATATCGGTCTTTGATATCCTGGTTCTCTTGGCTCTATAAGCGACAAGTTTAAATTGATATCAATTGATACTACTAGGAAAATACGAAATAATATATTATTAGCAATTTTTAATAATAATGAAGACTGTGAGATTTGTTACAATTATATATATATCAAATTTAAATGCTGTTTCATATTCGTCTTTTTAATCTTGGTGGCTTAGATCAGCACTAAGGACAAAATGCAAGTGGCCGTTGAAAGGGTCGAGTAACTACCTAGAATTAGAAGAGAAGAGTACGTACCCGTAATGTATGTGACTAATAATGAGTTGTTATTGTATTGTATTGCAGATGGTGAGTAGGTAATCCTTCTTAAGGCATTCAGGCATTCAGGCATTCAGGCACCCAGCCACCCAGGCACTTAGCCACTCAGGCACTCAGCCACCCAGGCACTCAGTCACGCAGTTACTCAAGTTCATTTCACACTAAACCCTTTTTGATACTTGTATTTTTCACGGCGAAAGCAAAAATGGACCAAAATTTATCTATATTATTATTATTAATCAAAATTTTCAATTCACTTGGATGATTTCTTCAATTGTAACCTTTTCTCTAAGCCAGCTTATCTTATCCAGCACTATTTAAATCGGACGGCCTAGTGTGAAATGGACTTGATCGAGTTCCAATGATATCAAATGACTAACCTTATGCGGCTCAATGATGTGTCATCCTTAGGCAATTATCGCGTCTCTTTAAGCTTCCTGGTCTTTCAAGAATCAACCTTATTCTATCAAACTCCTACAATCTTCTTTTGCGCATATACACAACCGCGACCAAACATTATAAACAATCGGACCGCTATCAAAATCAACGTTCAAATTCTTAAGACTCCTCATAGAATTACCACGGTTCACCGTCGTCCTTATTTCAGTCGAGAGCTACAGCAGCTCAAGTACTTGAAAGCCTCACCTTTAATAGACAAAGAGATTAACCAAATTTAAACATGTCGGTCGAAGTTGTCATGGATTCGCCTCTGGCACATGCGCTCAACGCATCCATTCAGCCAAAACTCGTGGAAGTAGGATGGAGTACTGGTGGCGCTGATGACTCTGCGCTCTCCGAATATATTATCCTCATGTTGGTGAACGGGAAGACTCAAGAACAAATTGCCGCTGAATTATCAGGCGACCTTCTAAATCTCGGAGATGATGATCCAGGGGCAAGAGATTTCTCGCAGTGGCTGTTTGATCAGGTTGGATCACTAAATTCACAAGTTGGCGGCGGAGGATTTCCAGATACTGGTGCAGAGACAGGGCAAGCTCAGCTTGGAGATTCAAATGTATCGCAGGATGCGGATATGAATGATGCTTCGGAGGCGGGTGATGTAAATGTGTATGTAACCAGTTTCTCAATCACTCCTAAAATCAAAAACAATTTTTTTTTCAACACCAGAAAACTAACATATAACAGACCAACAGGTCCTAAGTCAATGCGAAATGGAAGTGGTAGTATTAGTCGCCCACGGGATAAGCGTATGCTGAATCATTTAACGAAAGCAATGGATCGCACGCATGATGCCGCTCTTCATAGAGTTCGACCTCAATCGGGAAATGAACGAATAAATACACATGCGCGAGGACCTCCAACAGGACCAAGAGGATCTGTAAGTATCCGAGGTGCTACGCGAATGCAGAACGGTCGTGGACATGGCGGCATGGGAGGTATGCCGATGCAACATGGTTCAGCGCAGAATATCATGGCCATGTCTCCACAACAACAACTCGAACTATATGCTATGCTTGAGCAGCAATCGAGAATGATGGCACAAATGTTTACTCCACAACAACAACAGATGATGTCACGAGGGGGTAATGGCATGGGCTCAGGATTCCCGGGACAAGGTAGACCTTTACACGAACGAATGCAACATCCTAACCGATCCCAAAATAATGGGTTTCAAAAACGTCACGAGCTACAACCACAATCTCAGAACGACAACTCGATGGATGTTGAGATGTCTTCCAGTGACAAGGTCGATAGTCTTTCCCCAGACACTACATGCAGGTTCAACTTGTCTTGCACAAACAAGGATTGCAAATTCGCACATCAATCTCCAGCAGCTCCCCCAGGAACGGCTATCGACGTTGCAGATATTTGTACCTTTGGTGCAGCTTGCAAGAATCGAAAATGCGTAGGACGACATCCATCCCCAGCTCAAAAGATTGCACATCAAACCACACAGGACTGCATATACTTTCCAAATTGTAAAAATACCAATTGTCCCTTCCGACATCCCACAATGCCATTATGTCGGAACGGCGCCGACTGCACAACATCAGACTGCAAATTCACACACGTCAAAACTATGTGCAAGTTCAATCCTTGCTTAAATCCGACATGTGCATTCAAGCACGAAGAGGGCCAAAAGAGAGGAAAGTTTGACGATAAAGTGTGGGTGGCAGATGGCACGAAGGAGCATGTTAGTGAGAGAAAATTTGTGGATGAGGACGGAAATGAGGAATTGATTATACCTGGAGGAGGAGGAGGAGCATCAACAGACATAGGAGCAGGAACAAATGATGATGCAGGGATTCCGGAATAGATGGTTCAAAGGATTTTACGGATTTTAGCTGGAGGACGTTGATTAAAAAATTGTACAACATGCATAAGGCGTGGGAGGGAGAATTTGATATGGCGTTTTATGGATAAGAGACTTATGTCTAGGTTCTCGAATATATCCTGGTTGGGGATCAACATAATGAACAGCTGGTCACAGCCAAAGCATCTTAGGTAGAATGGATTTTTATATCCCCGGCACCCCAGAGCAAAAAGTCTCTGGGACTCAGCCAAATAGAAAATCTCTTGTCTTGCTTTTGTTGTGATGTGAACATACCACCTTATGCTCAGCAGCGAACTCTATCAAATTTGAAAGAGCTTCATTCGTATAGGACCTGTTGGACATAGCTTCAACCGTTGAGGAACAGTAGCTTTCTGAGTAAGTAAATTTATCATTCAGAACAAAAACTAAGATGAAGATGCCTATGAAATGGAATATATGTTTACTAAAAAAATGATAGTGAATTCTGGTTTTCCCCTGGTGTTTGCGGGGGAGGGGCAAGTAGATCTTAATCATAGAATGCCATTGTAAGCGAAACTGCTACAATTCCGAACGTCAGTATTAATCCCATGCCATCACCACACAACATCAACAAATAAATATAACGAGGATGCGTCTGCCCGAGTCTTCTTTGTTGGCTCCTCTGAGGCAATGCTACAACACTCGTCAACGCCAAGCAGAGCGCTTATTTCGACGGACCCTACTCGGATCATATACCAGAGCATATAGCTCCCCAACGCGACCACAATTACTCAATCGCGAGGGATCACAGCCTCTGTGGAAATACTACAGTAGTCATGTCGCCCCGAGTATCACAATTGGAAGCTCTGCGAAAGCTAAATCAAAAAAGAACAGTACAGAAAAATGGAAGGAACCCAGTGTCGCAGTTCTTGGAGGGGGAATTACAGGTCTCGCAGCAGCTTACTTTCTCACCCAGATGGCACCACATTTGAAAATCACATTATATGAGGGGAGTGAGAGGCTAGGAGGCTGGTTACGGACAAAACATATTGACGTGGGAGATGGTGAGGTCGTGTTCGAACAAGGGCCGAGAACGTTAAAACCAGACACGCCTGCAGGATTTGTTACCCTAAACTTGGTAAGATCGTGTCCTAGCTATACATTTTCACGTATTCTAATTCCAATTTGATAGGTCAGAGACCTGGGTCTGGCTGACCAAGTGATTAAAACCGACAAAACAGATGTCGCTGCTCTGAATCGCTTTATATATTATCCGGATCGCCTTGTATGCATGCCGGAGCCTGGCCAAGGGGCTTATGCCATGATCTGGAAAATTTTGACAGAACCAATCTTCAAAGGAAAGTTCAAGATGCTGTTTGAATACAAAAGACCACGAAGACCACTAGACTTAGAGGACGAATCTGTGGGATCGTTCATCGCTAGAAGAGCCGGAGGAACGAGTATTCCAAATAACTTGGTTTCGGCCGTGTTTCATGGTATATACGCAGGGGATATCTACAAACTGAGTGCAAAGAGTATAATACCTGCCCTATGGGGTATTGAGGGTGCATATGGAAGTATCACTGCAGGAGTGTCTCAAATGGGAAAATTCAGGAACGCGACCGCTGAAGATGTAGACATGGAGAATAAAGAGAAGAGCCTTTTTACGGAATTTGAGAGGGAAATTGTGCAAAACTCAAGTGTTTATACATTTCAAAGAGGAATTGGTACACTTTCTGAAGCACTAGTTTCCTCTTTGCAGAACAATCCCAATGTCAAAATCAAGCTGGGCGAGCATGTCAAAAGTATAGAGTACGATGATCAAAGTAAAGGCATCAAGGTAAATGTGCGTTCTAATCTCGTTTCTGAATAGCTGCTAAAGTACCTAGCTCAAAACCGGTGGATCATCTGCCAACCACCCTTACGCTCTCTCCACGTTATCAGGTCGCACTCTCTCTACCCTAACCCCCTCTTTGATCGATTCAGACGATAGCTCCCTCCCTTCTCTCGCAGAAACGGAGGCCGTAACTGTCATGGTTGTCAATCTCTACTACCGCGATGAGTTTCTCCTCCCGGAACGTGGCTTTGGATATCTAATCCCCCGATCCATCCCTTTTGAACAGAATCCAGAATTCGCTCTCGGTGTAGTGTTTGATTCAGATTCAACAGTTGGCCAGGATACTGTTCCAGGTACTAAAGTTACCGTTATGTTAGGTGGCCATTGGTGGGATGGTTTTGAAACATACCCCGATGAGAAAGAGGGTGTTTCTATGGCCAAATCGGTCCTCAAACGACATTTGAAAATTGACCAAGAGCCAGAAATAATACATGCAACTCTGCAGAAAGATTGCATTCCGCAATATACTGTAGGTCATGAGCAAAGGCTGAAGCAAGCTCATGATGAGTTATTGAGCGCATACCACGGAAAACTGGCAGTAGCCGGAAATTCATACACTGGGGTAGGTGTAAATGATTGTATCAAGGCTGCTAAGCTTGTTGCAAATCATCTTGCGCGTGATAACGATGTTACGGGGTTGGAGAGATTCAATGAACCCAAATGGTGGGAGAACATGATGAAACAAGGTGCTACAAGCAACTGATGGAACAGCATTATGGGAGGGAGGGACTTAAAACGCTTCTTGTATGGATTGTAGTTTACCAAATGTATATTATATTTATTGTAATATAGAGAGAAAGAAGTATGGATATATTGATCTAAATCTCTAAAAAAAAGAGGTCTATTGTACACATATATATTGAGTTATATAATAGAAATGCTTTATATTTAATGCTATACCCTAACCCTATATATATATTTCCAATACCCTTTTTATAGTTGAATTTCTTTAATCGTTTAAAAATATATTTTCTAATAAATTAAAGGTATTAATAGTTAATATATTAAAAAGCTTCGATTTTAACCGGAAAAAGGCTTTTATTAATCAAGATATAATAATAAACAAGTTATATTATAAGCAAGGTTTTACAATAGCTCTATTGATATTATAAGTTTTATTGATTTTATTAATTTCATTAATATAAACTAATAAATAAAGCTTTCATTTTAGTAGAAAATGGGTTTTATTTAATTTAATTTTGATAGTAAAAAAAGTAGTATTTCGTAAATTTAAATATTGAATTAAAAGTTTTAATACTTTTTGAAAGTATCAAAATGAAATATATCTTTTGATATTAATATAGTTAAAAACATTTTGTATTAAGAATTTGAAACTATCCTGAATAATTTCTATTTCCCCATATAATGTATATTATAAATTCCTAAATTTTAATAAAACTTTATAACCTTCAATTAGCCTTCATTTATATCAATTTCTTATTTAAGCCTTATTAACTTTTGTAATGATTTTTTAACTTTTAGTTTTAATTATAATATTTATGTTTCTTATAAAGTTCAATAATTCTATAATATTTATTGTATTGTAATACAAAAATATTCAATCTTTAATATTAAGTTCTAATCCTTAATAATATATTTTAAATCTAATATAAGTAAATTGTTTCGTAAGAACATCTACTATTTGTTTAAAATCAGAGATTTATAGTATTTTTATTTTTTTAGTATTTACTATATTATTTTGTATATAATACTATTTAATATTTATATGCTTAACTTTTATATAGAATTTGTTCTTTTTGATTTAATTAACCCTATTTTTATTATTATAAAAAAGAATAGGAATATAAGGTTCAATTTGAATTCTTTCCCCTAAATCCGTTATTAGTTTTTTTATATAAATAAGTTTTTTTGTATTTTTATTTGCAACAATAATTTTAGCTTTTATTATATACAAAACTATAGATTTCTACTTTATTAAAAATTAAACTATTACATCACTATATTTTATAATTATTATTCTTTATATAAATTTATATTATTCCTTAAAGCCCCAAATTGTATTGATGAATATATTATAATAAATTAAATTCTGGGATAAATAATTAGAGTAAATAATTCCTAAAGTAAATATGTTAACCAAATATTAAAGAAAGTGCTTGGTTAAAACAAAGTAATTTTTGCTTAGTTTTTGTATAACTTTTGCTAATTGTTTTATTATGAAAAAGAAATCAAATTTAATGTAATTTGCTAAATATATTGTAGATTCTATAATTTATAGATATAAAAAGATATTATTTTCTATTAATAGATTTCTTTTTTCTTATATAATTATTATATTTGGTAGTAAAAGGGTTTTAGTTTTTATAGAATTATTAATTCTGAATTGTTAAAGAACTTTTTTAATATAATTTACATTATAGATTTTAATTGTTTATTTTTGCTTGTTTTTTTTGATTTGTAAATTAAGGAATATTATTATTAAACCTAAGTTTTTGCATTTTTATTTTTGATTTATTTATTTCTTAATTTTATTAATATTCTGTTTTTTCTTAACAATTAATAAATTATTAATATATAAGAGTATAAATACCCCTTTTCCAATAAATAAATTAGAGTTTATAGAAAAGGATTTAAGCCTTATTTATTTTAGGAATTTCTTAATTGTTAGTCATTAAACTCTTAGTATTTGTTTAAGCTTATATAATGATTTTTTAAGTTTAAGAAATATCTTTTTTTTTAAAGGATTGCTTTTAAATAATTTATTTGTTAATTTCTTAATTTTAAGGAATATTTATTTAAAGAACTATAGAATCTTTATTAATATTTTAATATTTAATAATTCCTTATTAAAGAATATTATATTTATATTTATATTATTTACTTCTAAATCTTCGATTATTGCTTTAGCTAATAGAAAATATAATATAGAATATTTATCAACTTTAATAAATATCTTTTTAAAATCTATACTTTTTTATTATATATAGCCTTTAACAACAAATCTAGCTTTTCTTTTAGCTATTTTGTTATATTAATTTATTTTATTTTGAAATATTTATCTTAAGATTATTAATCTTTTTTCTTTTAGAATTCCTTCTTATATAATCTGGAAAATACTGTTTTTTTTTAAAACTTTTAGCTTTGTTTTAATAGCTATAAGCTATATTTCTATATTTTTTTATATAGTTTTTTTAAAGTTTATTATTTTAAAAAAAGCTATAGGGCTACTAGTTTAATTAATTTTTTTAATATTAATAATAATAATTTTTAATACTTTTATATATTATAATATTTAATCATTAAATATCTTTCTCAATTTATACTTGTTTATAGTATTTAGAGATCTTTTTATTTCTTAAGTTTTTAATATAAGATCATATTTAAAGCCGTTATTTATTATAATCTTTTTGATTTTTCTTAAATACTTTTTATTGTATTTAATAAAAGCCCCTTTCTTGTTTATACTAGATTTTGTATATTTATTATTCGAAATAGTTCTGATTATTTGCTTTTAAATAAATTCAATTGTTTTTAATATATTTATTAGTCTTTTGTTTATATTAGATTTTTTATTTGTATTCTTTTTTGTATTAACTATTTTGTTTATATTTAATATTTGTTATAGTTTATCCTTAAATAGAAAACTATATTTATTAAAATTAGTATTTATAGTTTTAATTATTTTTAGGGAATAAAATTTAAGAAACTTATAAATATAATATCCTTTTATATTAATAAATACGAATTCTTTTTTTCTAATTCATAATTCAAACTTTTTAATTAAAACTCTAAATTATTATAGGTTTCTTATAAATGTTTTATACCTAAATACTTTTAGTTTTATAAAGTTAAATAATTTGTTATAATAAACCTTAAATAATATAGTAATTACTAAAAATAGTTTTATATCTTTAAATAATAATACTCTTATTAATAATTTATTTATAAGCTAATTTGTATATTAAATTGTTATTTTTTATTGATTTTTTAGTATTCTAGTTTAAGAAAATAGAATTTTTAATTTAGTATTAATATTCTGAATTTTCTTTTTTGCCATTTTATTTATCAAATATTTTCCTAATAAAAAAAGTTCGAATTAAATCCTAAATTTAACCAGTTTTAATTAAAATTTTGTGTTAAATTTGCTTTTTTTATTATTTATTTATATTATAATAATTTTAAAAAAATATTCCTTTTTAAAAGTTCAAATAAAATTTATAAAAATTAGAATAATAATAATTATTGATTTATTTAATATATATTGAATTTAATTAATTTTAATAGTATTATCTATTATTAGGATAAAATATTTATTTTTTAAAAGTAAAAGTATTTAAATTTCTGAAAGATTTATATAAAGATATTGAATTTTAATAAATATATGAATAACTATATTTTTATTCAAGAATTTATTTATTTTAACAAAAAAGTAAGATTTATATACTTTTCTCCTTTTTGTTTTAATGTTTTTTATAAATTTAAAGCTAATAGTATTTTTCTTAAGTTTTTTTATATAATTATAGTTAAGATAGCCAAAATGTTTATATGCTAATTCGGTATTAGTTTTGTTTAGGTCTTTTTCTTTGTTTTGTTGAAAAGTAAAATATGCTTTATTGAGTTGTTAAATAAAATAGATTCTATTTGATTAATATGCTAAAAACTGTAATTGATTAGCTTTCCAGTAAA
Organism: Myriosclerotinia curreyana; assembly: GCA_002162495.1. Lineage (NCBI taxonomy): Eukaryota > Fungi > Ascomycota > Leotiomycetes > Helotiales > Sclerotiniaceae > Myriosclerotinia > Myriosclerotinia curreyana. Next base: position 20,639 of record NGKJ01000021.1, on the reverse strand, counting down.
ATGTAAAGGCTTCTTCAAATATAATCTTGCAATTCAAAGTAGCGAGTTTGTTGATTGATATTAGTTATATATTGTTAAAGGAAGTAATATATTATATATTAGTAAATTTGAATTTGCTTATTTTGGTTATTCCAAAAAATTTGGATTATATATAAATGTTATCAGTTATTTTGATTTTTTTGGGGAATAATCAGTTTTGTACATTTTCAATATTATTAAGAACTTTTATAAAATACTAAAAAGTTCTAGAGTTTAAAATCTATTTTATATAATTACTTGTATATATAATAAAAATAGGATAAATAAAACTAATATATTCTTTATAATCTTAAACAATTTCATTTTCTTTTTTTTTATTCTTTAATTTTATAATAATATTAGCTTTTCCTTTAGTTTAATTATTATTTTTTTTATTATTTGGATTTGCTTTTCTATTAATTTTAGTTTAAATTAATACTTTCTTTAAGGTATAATAGTTATTTTGAAAATGATTTGTTTTAAAACAAAAGCAATATTGATTTTTTCCAATTTATATATTTATACTAAATCTGCTATAATAATTATATCTTATTCGATTGTTTTAATTTCGATTATCTTATTCTTTATGTTTTCTTTAATTATTATAGATTAATTGTCCTTTATGTCTTTTATTTTTATTATTAAATCTTTAATTATTATTAGTATAATTGATTATTATAAGAATAGCAGGTTTATTGCATATATTAAAAATAACTAAAGTTTGTTTAATAAATATTTTGTTGTTAATTATAAATTCTTTATTTTGTTATTATAAAAGTTATTAAAAAATTTACTCAAAAAATTAAAAATAAACTTTGTTATTTGAGATAAGGTTTAATGAATTAATAATAAAAAGTTAATAATAAAAAAGATTTTAATAGAATTATTAAATTATTTAAGTTTTTAAATTAAATATTTTATAATAAAATTTGGATTTAATTCTAATAATAAATTAAAGATATTTAGTTATATTAAATTTAATTAATACATTTTATATTCTTTTAATATTATTATTCTTTATAATCTTAAAAACTTTAGATTTATAGATTCTTTTAACTCCTAAATTGATAATAGCAAATACAGTATTTCTTCTTTTTTTATAATTAGAATTATCAAAATTCTTTGAAAAAGTGTTATTAGTAATAAATTCTTAAACTTTAATTATTAATAAAGCTAAAATAACTAATTCATTAAATTCTTTTTAATTATTATTATTAAAGATAATAATAGTATTTCATTTAATAATAATAGTTTTGCTGTTAATAGTAGATATAATTTTAAGCGTTTTGATAATTCCAAAGTGATTTTTAAAATATTGAAAGTATTTAAAAAAGTAAAAATTTGAAATAATCATAAATTTTTTTTTAATTAAATAATAATAAAATAATATATAAAATTGAAATATAAAAATCGTTTATATAAAATTATAACCTATTATAATATAGAAAAAGAGAAATACAGATATATTGATTTAAATCTTTAAAAAGGAGAAGTTTATTGTATATATATATATTGAGTTGTATAGTAGAAATGCTCTACACCTAATACTATGCTTTAACCCTGTACACGTGTTTCCAACAATATTATATTAGAAGATGAATACAATAACAAACTCATGAACATTATTCGCTATCCTTAGCAACAACTGTGAATCATCGATGGAAATTACTAGGTATTATATTACCGGTATATGAAATGTTTTCATTCGTCGCCAGTGATACAATCCCACTTTGCTTTCCAAGTTAGACGGTTCAGCAAGATCAGGAGATAATGCAAGATACAAATGAGCTCGCCAAAAATCGAATTTGCTGCTTTCTTGGTAAGTCCACTTTGTAATGATTATTGAGTTTGAGGAGTCGATTCATCTTCATCTTCATCTTCGTCACTCAAATTAAATCATGAGTATTTTAAAATCTGTCTGATATTATCTAGATCTTCGTGATATGATTCCATGTTATTTTAATCTTGATCGTCCATTATGTATTCGTTCGAGCAGAGTAAATTAAAAAGGAGGGAGCAAGGTTTTCATGTTTCTGTTCCTGCGCAAGCGAACCCCTTTCCACCCTTTCCACCCTCTACCCCTCTCTTCTTCTTCTTCTATATCCACAATAATTCCCTAACAACCCAGTCTCACGACGGCCGCGAAGCCCAACTCCTCACCTACATCCACATCCACTCCCACGACCCCCACCGACATCGACGAATTTTCCCTCCATGAAGTTTTCTCGTCAGCGTTGGTCCCAAGAAAACTGTATGTCATCTTGAGAGATTTGATTCTGTAGGAGAAACAGAAGGGTTTGGTGGTGTTGAGGGATTCTTTGAGGTATAGTGCTGTGCTTTTTTCGGATGCGATGGTGAAAGGTGAAAGCCCATGCGGGTTTGTTTTATCTTCCTTGGACTTTATGTGAATGGTTTTTTTGATTGGAAATATCGGTAGGTGATGCGGGATTAAAAATCTATTTTCTTGAAGTCGGTTCAATCTGCGCAGCTATCGCGCGTCAAATCGCGCAGATAGTAGGACTAGATCATATCATGGAAGTTGTTGAAGGCACATCCGCCTCCTCGATGAAAATACTCGTCGAAGAGGGAAAATTCACAAATGTGGATTTATTTTTCCTGGATCATGTGGAGGATTGTATATGAGGGGGGTTTGAAGATCGTGCAGGCATTGGGTGGCTTTGAAAAGGGAGCAATGGTCGCGGCGGATAATGTGATGAGGCCTGGGGCTTCGGTGTATGGGG
>NGKJ01000021.1:0-17780 GCA_002162495.1 Myriosclerotinia curreyana | reverse complement strand
GGGAGAGTTGGGGTGGGAGAGTTGGGGTGTAAGGGCTTTGATTTGGCCGGGGGATTTTGGGCTAGGTATCTTTTTTGGGTGTGGTAAGAGAAGCTTATGATGTTGATTGGAACAATGCAGATTTTGAATAGGATGAACTTGAAGTTAGTAGACTTGTTGGCACGGGTTTCGATAAGTAGTGAGGTGATATCCAATTAAGAGAAACAGGTGATGGCTTTTGACAATTCTTTTGGCGGGTATTCTTGGTATGCGTTATGTATGTAATGGGCTTGATGGCTATTCATGGAGAAATTGATGGGAACGGTTCGGAATGTATTGCTGCACACTTGCACACTTGCACATGTGATGTTGTGTATCGATACAGCTTATATCATTACATTCATTGAGCACTAAACCATCGATCGTTGCTATCGTTTACTCTGTACATAGGTCATGGAATGGTCTACTCAGTCCATATAAAATTATGAATGTATAGTTCTGTTCATCCAACATAAGGGCAAGCTTTACTACATTTTATCCAATGTCTCGGATCGGGTATAATGAGATCTCAATCACTCGATCTGGAGATGAATAGTTAACCATCTTATAGTATATATATATATCAATAAGAATAATGTTTGGAGGACGATGATATAAAAACGGTTATGCCAAGGAAAAATGAGAGAAGGCTGAGACAAAAGTGGGTTAAGAGCGGCCTCGGTTATCTTTAAATTCTGCCATCCCCGGTGAGGGGTGAGGCTTGTCTGCGCTGGCCCTTAAGAAATCTTTCTACTCCACTCTTCTGGCCGCTTTTACATTTCTATCGGTAACGGAGTATATTCTGCCACTCTGAACGAGACCGGGTCAGCCAGTTTATATATTATAAGTGAGTGAGTGAGTGAGTGAGTGACTTGGACATCAAGGATTATTAGGTACTCACTCATATTCTTCCTCATATATACAATACAACAACCACGATCATATTCTATGATGCCCATATAGTCATGATAACTACAATTCTTAACATCTGTTAATGCCGAGATTATTAGAGGCATTGCGCCTCAAAACCCCTTGATCCTTATACCCTTTTTTTTTCTTTTCAATCAAGGCAGACTGAGCTGGTCCCAGGTCACCAAATGTCTTGGGATTTGTTAAAGCGCTTTATCGAGTCCGATGTTTTCAATCAGAATCCATTTCTCTCCGTAGCTTATTTATCGTATGCTATTTACCCCTTTCCAATCAATCGCGGATCCCCTTGACTGATTGCTTGAGTTGGCAGACGGTATGCAGACCATGTCGGGATACATTATGTTTTGTGCTCGAAGTTGCGACAATTCAGTTATGAAGAGATTGAATTCTTCCTCCCGCAACTATGCCACCTAATTATAAGTGTTGATAATGAGTCCGTGGCTCTGGAGGAGTTCATTCTGGATTTGTGCGAGGAGTCGGTCAATGCTGCATTATTGGTTTGTTTGAAGGCAAGGAATACAAGATGGGATTAAGCACTAACTGGAATTACAGACATTCTGGTTATTTCAAACATACCTTCACGATCTTTCCGCGAATCCACAATCCGAAGCCTTCAAGACTTGCAGACGAATATATAATAAGGTCCAGCATATCGTATTCGGGGTGTCAGAAACACCAACGAAGAAGATCAGTGAAAATGTTTTACCTGTTACGGTCCTGGCAAGTTTCGTTCTAGCGAGTATAGCTGTGCCGTTTCTTCCAAAATGGGCTGGACCGCTGGCTATTTCACAGGCTCGGAAACCTCAAAGTACAGGATATGTGGTCGCAGACACCAGCCAGATGCAGACACAAAAGATTGTTCGAAGTCACACAATGACACCGGGATCTACGCGAACGAAACAGAGGAGAGAGGCTGCAAGAAATGCGAGCGCCCCAGACAGTGGTCCGGATAGTGCTGGACCCTCGGATGCCCCACCAGATCTGGCTCGATCGAACTCCTTAACGCGACCCGCCTCATCGAAATCTAGCCGAAAGGTAACCCTAGAACAAATACGGCCCTCGCATCTAGACCTCAAAGCATTAGATGCTCGAAATCAGAGCTCAGCATCTCTTCCGGAATTGCGAAACCCAAATATACCTAGCAGACCTGCAACGCCTGTTACAGCTGGTCTCCAAACAAGGCCGACTGAACCAATCAATAAAAGATACTCTCAGCATTCATATACTGGAAAATATCTGACCCCAACATCATTAACTCACCAGCAGAAAGTCAAACTACTTCGGCAAAACTATTTCCGTTCCGAAACCCAGTTTCTGACAGCGCTCGAGGACATATCAAATCGTCTTGTGATTGTTCCAAAACCAGCGCGTCTTAGTGCATTACGTGCCGAACTCGCTCTCATTGCTCAAGATCTACCAGCTGAAGTTGACATACCAGTTATTTGTCCCGCCACCCTCGTGGATGGAATTCCTAGCAAAAGTAAACATCACCGTATTGTTCGTCTAAACCCCGCCGAAGCGACTGTATTGAATAGTGCGGAGAAAGTACCATATCTTTTGATGGTAGAGGTACTTCGGGATGACTTCTCCTTCAATCCGGAAACTTTAGACAATGAACGTTTATTGAGCCGACTAGTTTCAGAGGAGGGGACCCATAAGAGACGAAGATTTGACCTATCCGAATCTGCACGATCGTATAGGAGTAACAGCATCAAAAGTACGGAAATTACCCTCGATAGTGTTTTTGAGCCAATCAAGGGCGATTTGGGCAACTCACCATTAATCAAAGAAACAGATCATGATGAGGAGGATACTCAAACGCCAAATTACAAGGAGAACTCAATACCTCCTCGACCGACACGGATATCGAGCAATACAACAACCTTATCGAGTTTATCCGGAATTGCAACATCTGGAGCATCTGGAACATCTGGAACATCTGGAACATCAACGTCTAGATCTAGCAGTCCAACGCCGAGAAGAAAGTTGACACTTCCTGGAGCAGGTCGATCAGGAGAGAAAGACCAACCGGACTTTTCTACTCTTACAACACATATCAGGACCGCTACCCAAATGCTTACCCAACTCAACTCAACTAGTGGGAAGCGACCCAAACATGAAGTTGATGCGATTCGTCACAAAATCATCGCCAGTATACAAAGCCTAGAAGAGCAGAACTACGATTCAGAAGACGGTGGGCAAACATTCGATATGATCATGGACAAGGCAAATGCAGCAGCAGCAAATGTTGTACCGGAAGATATTGAGGAAGAATCCCCATCTGATCCCGATGCTGTTATTAATGTTGGGGCTGGTGCAGCTCGAATGGAGAACGATCAAAAGACTGGTGGGGTTCAAAGAAAAGGGGATAGAGATGATCCGAGCGCTGCGACATTTGGAGAAGCCTGGAACGTTAAGAAAGAACGAATCAGGAAGTCCTCGCCATATGGGTGGATGAAGAATTGGGATGTCTTGAGTGTCATTGTGAAAACGGGTGCTGATCTACGGCAGGAGGCATTTGCATGTCAGCTCATCCAATGCTGTGATAAGATTTGGCAGGATGCGGAAACTCCAGTTTGGGTCAAGCGAATGCGAATTTTGGTCACTGGGGAATCGTCTGGTTTGATCGAGACAATTACGAATGGTGTATCCCTACATTCACTCAAGCGTAGTCTCACACTTGCCACAATTGAAGCGGGACAAAATCCTCGAAGGAGAATTGCAACATTGAAAGATCATTTTGTCAAGACCTTTGGACCTCCAGAAAGTGATGCATACAGAGCCGCAGAAGACGCATTTAAAAGATCACTTGCGGCGTATAGCATTATCTCTTATGTTTTGCAGCTAAAAGATCGACACAATGGCAATGTTCTCATTGATAATGAAGGGCATATTATCCACATCGATTTCGGATTTATGCTTTCTAATTCTCCCGGATCCGTTGGCTTCGAAGCTGCCCCTTTCAAGTTAACACAGGATTATGTCGATGTTCTAGGAGGTGTCGGATCACCTGCATTTGATGACTATAAAAAGTTGTGCAAACAAGCTTTCCAAGGTATGTTCTTCATGACATATGTGGGCGATCAAAATCTAACACAGCTTAGCACTACGGAGATCAGCAGATCATCTAATTGATCTTGTTAGCATGATGGGACGAGAATCAAAGATGCCTTGTTTCTCATATGGAGTTGCCCAAGCAACAAATAGTCTGAGGCAGAGGTTTCAGCTGCAGATGAGTGCAGATGAAGCAGAATCGTTTGTGGAAACGGACTTAATTGGGAAGTCGTTGGGAAGTTATTATACACGACTGTAAGTTTCTCGCTCATTTCTCTTGTTTGATGGGAAGAATGCTAATTGAATCTGAATAGGTATGATACTTTCCAATATCGTACTCAAGGTATATACTAGATGGCGGAGTGGATAGGCATGCTGGACAATTTCTTTAAGAAGCTAGTAGCGTTTGGACTGAGTGCATTGTGAATGGCGTGGCGTTGGATAATATCATTGAACTGATTGATTGATTTTTGGCATTTACAGGCAGCGATTGTAAAGGGGAGGCAAAGTATCTTCTCGATACAGAGTTGAAAGGAAGACAATAAGAGGAAGGGGAAGAAGATATTTGATCTTTTCTGCATAGAAGCGACTTGAGTTGACCGTTTAAATAAGATGGAGATTTCAGTCTAACATTGAAAATGGAATTGAGCGTGTATTATTGTATTCACATTGTTTGATACGCGTTTCGGGAGCCCCAAACGTGCCTAGTAGTGGCAAACCAAACCTCTGAAAGGATTAGATAAATTCCAATGCATTAGGCTAGCTCTTTACATTCACGGAAGAAGATGGTCCGAAGTTCTTGAACCATTGATTGCTATTTGAATGGAGCCGAGCCAATTGGTCAAGCTTATGGTGAAGTCTGACAATAAGCAAACCCCGCATTGAGGTTCATTACTCCATGGGGTTGAACCTTTAGCGGGCGTCTAGGCGTTGGCAGGGCAAGTCAAGTTTAAACCCTGTCCAGTCAATATGGGGAATGGGGTAAATAGGCTAAATACAAACATCACCCCATTTTCGCTTCCAGACAAAATTTCCACCAATCGATGATATCATTAAGCGGTTGCAAAGAAACGCTTGGATGTGCGAATGTAGATTTGATATGGGGTTCTCATATTTAGTTGGTAAAGAGATGGTGATCTATGGTCATGTACTTCGTAAGTGTCGAGAGGATGCGTGAATGGGGGAACTGGGGAAACTGGGGAAACCTTCCAATTGCCTGGGTTCCAACGCAGGGGTTCTTTTTATCCGGTGTAGTGCACATGCTACCTGGCTTCACCGTTCGAGTGGATGGTAGTTATGATCCTCATATATAGCTATAGTACCATGCCACCTCACGTTGTACTCGCCAAGAATTTTATTCTCGAACCTTTTTTTTGGTTATAGGACTGTCTTGTTTTGGAGCTTGACGAGACCGAGAGGTAGTACAAGGACAACAAGATGGGAAAGCTTTTTAATATCTCGTTGGCTGCGTTTGCAGCTACTGGGTGAGTTTACCTTTTCTTCCAAATATCTTCTCAAGTGAAGTGGGGTTTCTGACATGAAGTCTCAGGTCGTTTCTATTTGGTTACGATTCAGGTGTTATGACAGATGTGATAGCCTCTAAGAACTTTCTCACGTACTTCAACACGACACAAGACTCCTCTATTGTCGGTGCCATCAACTCTACTTTCAATGGCGGTGCTGTGTTCGGTGCCCTCCAGGGTGGTCTAACCATGGATCGATATGGTCGAAAAGTGACCATTCTCATCGGCGCATTGATTTGTCTCGTTGGGGCGATATTACAAACTGCTGCGCAAAATCTGGGAATGATTCTCGTCGGTCGTATCTTCACAGGCTGGGCGATCGGTTTACTCAGTATGGCTGTACCGGTTTACAATGCCGAGTGTGCGGATCCAAAGATTAGAGGATTGATTGTAGGATTGAGTCAGCAGATGATTGGAGTGGGCTTCATCGTGTATGTTGTTCCTGTCCCCGGCATTCTCAGATGATATGCTAACATGATCAAAGATCAACTTGGGTAGGATATGGCTGTGGAGTTACGTCCGACGCCAGCGCTATTCAATGGCGAGTCCCACTCGCTGTACAAATGATCCCTTGCATTATCCTCGCCTCTGGCATTATGTTCTTCCCCGAATCACCTCGTCATCTCATGGAAACCGATCGTGAAGACGAAGCATTGGAAATTCTGAGAAAGTTGCATTTCACCGGTGCAAATGATGAGTTCATCGTGAAGGAGTTTAATGAAATCAAGGAAACCATTGCTGCTGAAAAGTCGATTACAGTACCAGGTTGGAGGATTATGTTTACAGTACCACAATGGAGAACAAGATTGGGTCATGGAGTTGCCGTTCAGGTCTTTACTCAATTCACTGGAATTAGTAAGTTTGAATAGAGGATATCCAAAGAGGTGTCACTGACATGATTTAGACGTTATTGGTTACTACCAAAATATTATGTACAAGGGATTGGGAATTACAGGAAGTAAAGCTCTACTCGTCTCTGGAATCTACAACTGCATGGGACCTTTGGCTAGTAAGTCAAATTTCTCACTAGTAACAATATACTCTGCGGATATGGAACTAACAACAACCGCCAGATCTCGTCTTCATCTCATTCCTGATCGATAGAGTCGGGCGTCGCAAGCCTCTTCTCTGGGGAACGGTTGGTATTACCATCGCCCTTGTCTGTCAATCCATAATCAACAGTCGCATCGATACAAACAATGCACAGCATGGCCTTTCGATCGCTGGTGTCTTCTTCATTTTCTGCGTTACGGTCATCTACTCGCTATCCTGGGGTCCCATCTCCTGGGTCTACATGTCCGAAGTAATGCCTATGCAGATTCGTGCTCGTGGAAATGCTTTCGCGACGGGAATTGGTAACTGGCTTGTCGCTACCTTTTGGGCTCAAGTCTCTCCTCAAGCTTTGAGCGCTTTGACCTGGAAATTTTACTTCTTGTTTGCTGGTTCGTCAATTCTTTTCCATCTTCCCCTATTCCCTGCTACCTCACTCACGCCTTCCAAACGACACACTAACAAAACACTCTTCAGCATGGAACGTAGTAGTAACCTTTCCCATCGTCTTCCTGGTTTTCAAAGAAACCAAACAACTCTCCCTCGAAGAAATCGATCTCCTCTTCGGCGAACGTGCGCTCGGTACCCTACCCGACGATATCTCAAAGGGAATTGAACATAATGGTGCCGTCGAGACGGAACATCATGAAATGCATCCTAAAGCTGATGATAAAGTTTAGAGGTTTTATTGAAACGATACTTTAATTTATTTCTGGGAAAGAGAGCAGAGAAGCTATCGAGTTAGTGGTGATGCATTGGGTCTCGGACTTTAGATTTCGGTTGGAAATAATTACCTCAATATATATATTTATATAGCGAGAATGGAAGTTATATACAGATCCAATTGATCATTCACGAGGGAAGACTGAATTTATTGCAATGAAGTACTTCATATATCCTCGCTTTCTCTTTTTGAAGACCTCGTACTCTAAGAGTCTGACAATGGATGATAATTTTGTAATTCTGTATTAGAATATTGACATCAGAAATAAACTAATAAGCAAATCACTTGTCCATGATGATTGAATATGTAAAACAAAGACACAAACATGACTCGGAGCTTTAGCATCAAGCATAAGTACCAACAGGACATACGATACCAAGCTCAAACAATACTATGGGGTGGTAACTGGATGTGCAAACGAAACGAAAGAGCGAAATGAGGTTCCTTCCCTCATAGTTCTTAGCGTGGTCTTGCTACCCCATCTACCTCTCTTATGATTTTGATTTCATTCATTAAGTTGTTGTCCCTGCGAAAATTCCTTGTAGTGAGTACACTTGAAAGAATCCATTCCATAAAGGAGCATTATTTGTTATCCAAGAACAGCCACGGTAAACGACAAACAAAGAATGTTTATTCTTCCACAAAGCAGCATTGATTGTAGTTAGTGCTACCGAAAATCCATCGATGGAGTCTCAGTTGCAAAGCAAATATTCTGTAAATTTGGTAGATGCACCAGTAAATTGATGAATTGATTAATCCACAAGTACTTGTCATAAACCCAAGGTTAGGCATTCGCAACTGTATATCAAAATGTCGTTGATACAACTCGGAGAAACAAGGTTGGAAGCGATAGAACGCCTTGGATTCGATCCCACAAAGAAGGTACCATCGCATATGACCAATGACGAAAAAATCGCTCGTGCCAACGCATGGCTGAACAGCGAACACCTTTGGAAGTCGGAGAGTCGGATGGGACCTCAACCCGCATGGGAAGGCGTAAAGCTCTTGGGAGAAGGTGGCAATGGAACAGCCGGATCATGGCGGTTGGTTCATGATGGACCTCCTGAGGATACCCCGGGCAAACTGCCATTCAAGACTTGCGTCGTTAAACAGCAATCGGGATGGGGCGATATGCAAAATGAAGCGAAGATATATGAGACGTTGAGGCATACCGGCTCACAACATTTGGTGAAGATGTATCGAAGGATATATGAAGATGTAGGATTAAATACAGTGCGCGGGGATAAGAGAGGCCCCGTGTACAGATTTTATCTAGAAGATTGTCAGCAAGGAGATCTTGAGACCATGATAGATCGGCAGTGGGCCAACAAGTAAGTTGACATACCGAACGACGGGTCATATACTGATTTGGCAGAAAAATCTTCGAGGAACATGAAATATGGAATGTGTTTCATTGTTTAGCCCGTGGCTTATACGCCATGCATTATGGGCATGAAGAACTTGGAGAGCTACGTTGGGATCGAGATGAGATAGTTCATTTCGATTTCAAAGCTGCCAATGGTGAGTCAAAAATACCCCGCCCATAAGTTCACTTTCACACAGAATTTACCATCCCTAGCTTTCGTGGGCAATCCCCAAAGAGACGAAGAACACAAGGGAGCGAAAGTAATCAAGGTATGATGTTCAAGTTCTGGTATCTAGCTGTATGAAAATCTCTTAACACCCTACGATAGATTGGTGATTACGGGCAAGCCAGGGAGGTACCAGAAGAGCAAGATCTCGGTTACAATTTCAAGCAGAGATGGGCCGGCACAGAGAGGTATAAGCTACCTGTAAGTCGTTCCTTGAATGTTTGACCACACAGTGATTGACTTTGTTACAAGGAACAACTTAGATTTCGAGAGAGGCCACTTGAGCGACCTTGGATGGATCCACTCGTATGTGCACCTTTGATTTTGCCACTCCCTTCTCAACTCAACCGTTGAGTGAAAACACTAATCCTCTATTTTTAGCCTAAAACAATGCACGACGCAGGCGATGGGAATATCCTCAACAATCTTCGCTACGGAACCCCCTCCAACGTGTGGCAGGTTGGACTCGTAATTTGGCAAATGATTCATTCAGTTGAATGGTGTGCGTATGGCAATGAAAAGAAACCGTACGGAGGAACTTATCCGCCAGACTTGCTATGGCAAGATATTTCCTATTACCCCACTGGAAGATTTGTACTTAAACTCTACCCTGTTTCCAAAACTTGGCTAGGAGTAAATGATGAAGCAGGTGGAGTACATACTCTTGCTACTCAGGACGATATTGATTTTTTTAATGGAGCGTATGACGAGATAAAAGTTGACCCCAAGGCCGAGCGAGGAATGTCGGAAACGGAGCGCAGTATGAGTAGGAAAGGAACCGATTCCGAGAATCGTGCGAGGGAAGAATATCGCAAAAAAAGGGTATACAGTGACACATTACACAAATTGGTAATGGATTGTTTAATCGTACAACAGGAGGGCCGCATCCATGTCGACGACCTTTACAGAATAACCGAGAAATTTAAGGATTTCTGGGTGGACGAAGAAGGTCCTGCAGCAGCACCTCCATATACCCCCGAACCCCCACTCGGAGATCTTCCCCCGCCATGGAACGACACCACGTTGAGACCAGGGGAAGGTCTCGGCGCGCCCGTCCCGGAACATCTTGAATCCAGAAACCTCGATATGTATGAACTATTCCACGCAAATCTGGAGCATGATGAGGCGGAAAAGGTTCGCCAGTGGGCTCGGGACCATACTTTTGATAACGTTCCTGATATAGATGTTTTGGAGGCAAAAGCACTTATAAGAAGAAATCGAAAAGATATTTCTAATTACCAGACGGCTAACAGACGGTATCAAGGCCAGAGAAATAGACCTTCGTTTGTGATCCCGCAGCCGTTTCCACGGGGATTTGCATATGAAGACTATTCCCAAGGTGGAGGAGGGGGTGGAGGCGGAGGAGGCGGACGTGGTGGAGAAGACGGACGTGGTGGAGGAGGCGGACGTGGTGGAGGAGACGGACGTGGTGGACGTCGTGGTGGAGGAGACGGACGTGGTGGACGTGGTGGTGGTCGTGGTGGTCGTGGAAGAGGAGGATTAGATCCTGATCGCCGCAAGGATGAGATAGCTCCTGGTAATGACCCTAGAAAGGATGGATTAGAAGCCATACCTGAATCGCCAAGAAGCGGAAAAAGACCAAGCCATAAATTAGGAAACCCAAAAGGACCCAAGGATTTCTCTTTTGAAGCAACGCCCGAATATTTGAAACAGGATGTTGAATCCACGCCCGAATATTTGAAACAAGGGTTTAAATCTACGCCAGAACATATGAAATTTTCCTTTGAAGGTAAACCTGATAAAAAGGGAGATGGCGGGGATGGTGGGGGAGATCTTGGAGGTCTTAGACCTTTAAGAGACCTTAAACCCAAGCGACTCCACGACGAATTGGAAAGAGCTTTAAATGAAGAAGACTCAGAAGACGGCTGGTCAAGAAGTCACAGTGGCGGAGGGATAAGCATAAGAAGTCGAACCTCGCGAAAAGGAAAACACAAAGGCAAAAAATCGCCCATCAATTGGCCCGTGTTTCCCACGGGCCTGCAGAAAGAAGTCGACGAAAAACTCATGCACCAAGCCCTCGCGATTCCCGAGCTCAAGGATTCAGTCATGGTTTGTACCGTCATCAAGGGGGACGCCTACATGGGCATCATATACTTGGAAAACCTATTGCCCGAAACGACGGCCCTGGAGATGAAGCAAATGTTGACGGAGAAGGAGACGGGGATTCCGGTGGACAATATGAAGTTGGTTGGGGGTGATCGGTTGAAATTTTCCAGGGAGTTTGAGGATCAGGAGCAGAGGAAAATAATGCGTGGATTTGAGCTTTTCGTATATGATATTACAAAAATGTGAGTTTGAGGTGAATGAATGAACTTAGAAANGGGGGGCATGATGGTGAAGAGGATATGTTATTCTGGATGGGATGGGATTTTGAAAATGGTAATTATGGAGATATAGAACATATGTACTACCTTTGGTAGAATTTGCCCATTGAAATCGCACCCATAATCCAAACGCAACAGATATTCGTAGACTTCTACCGCTTTTCATCAAAAATCCAACCCAACCCAATCCAATCCAATGATAATGGTAATGACCAGTTTCTTAGCAATCCAGAGGTACCCAAACACTTGTCTGCGAGCACCTTCCTGGCGATGAACTGTGCGGATCACTCTTACTTTCAGCGAATGAGAAGTGGTATCTTAGATCATCAAGATCTCATTTATTCCGTAATTATAATTACAGCCATGATAACGCCTTAGGGTCTATCCACCAATCTGTATGTCTCTATAGATATCACGATAACAAACATAAACGCATATAATGACCATCCATCCAGCCAAACCCATGCAAAAGTCCCTGTCATTCCATTTTCCTTACATAGTAACGCCATTGATTCCATTTGTCAAATCCCCGTTGACACAGTCATCCAACTCAGCCTTCAAACAGTCCTCCGTGATCTTATCCAAACATCCTGCTGCTGCTGCTACGAATCCCAAGTATGATTTACTTGGAGCCAAGACTCGGGAGAGGTATTCTGGGTGGAATTGTACACCCACGTACCAAGGGTGATCTTTTATTTCAACGATCTCCATCCTCTCACCCTTATCGTCCTTTCCGACAAATTCAAGACCACCAGTATGTAGTTGGTCGACATACTCGGGATTCACTTCATAGCGATGACGGTGACGTTCATGGACTTCTGTTTTTTGGCCATAGAGCTTACGGAGACGAGACCATTCCGATCCTGGTTGGAATTCTGTTGGACGTAATCCGAGACGCATAGTTCCACCAAGGTTTACCTTGTCAATTTCCGGCATATAGATGATAACTTTGTCGGATGCATTTGCATTCAGCTCCACTGAATTAGCAGAGGTGATGCCACATACATTGCGAGCAAATTCAATGACAGCAATTTGCATACCCAGGCAAATTCCCAAATAAGGTGTCTTGTTGGTACGTGCCCACTTTGCAGCTGCAATCATACCCTCTGTTCCGCGATCGCCGAATCCTCCAGGAACGAGAATACCATCTGCAGTGCAGACCTCATGCCATGCCTTGTGGAACTCGGTTGGCTTAGCGTCATCCTCGAGGTGTTCAGCTTCAACCCAAATCAACTTAAGCTTTTTTCCGCATCGCATTGCAGAATGCTCGAGAGATTTGATGACGCTAAGATATGAGTCGTGAAGTTTGGTATATTTACCCACAAGAACAATGGAAACATCGTCAAATGCACGCTCTTGCTGGGTTGTAAGGGATTTCCATTCAGTCCATGTTCTCTGACCTTTCTCAACAACAGCTTTCGCCATGGAGATTTCGTTGAGGTTGAGGATTTTGTTTAATGTCAGGATAAGACCCTGCTGTTCGAGGAGTAAAGGAACGTGGTAGGTGGATTTAACGTTGTGTACGCCAACGACCTGTTCAGATTCAACTTGACAGAACATTGCAATCTTTTCAATGGTGCTTTTTTCGAGTGGTACATCGCATCGGCAAGCAATCTAGAATAATTAGCCTCCAGATTTCAATAGATTT
Organism: Myriosclerotinia curreyana; assembly: GCA_002162495.1. Lineage (NCBI taxonomy): Eukaryota > Fungi > Ascomycota > Leotiomycetes > Helotiales > Sclerotiniaceae > Myriosclerotinia > Myriosclerotinia curreyana. Next base: position 4,896 of record NGKJ01000021.1, on the reverse strand, counting down.
CGATTTAAGAGTTTACCAAATCCGGAACCAATCCAGCTCTACCAACATCTCTGATGGCTTGTTGAGTTGGCTTCGTCTTCTGCTCGCCTTGAATGACTGGCACCAAAGAAACATGAATTTGCAAGAAGTTGCCTTTTCCAGCTCTTCTCTTCAACTGTCTCATAGCCTCAATGAATGGGGCACTCTCAATATCTCCAACAGTACCACCTAATTCAATGATGCAAACATCCGGAGTCTCCTTTGTATCGTCAACTGGGATCCGCGCAACTCTCTCCACCCAATCTTGAATTGCATCAGTCAAATGTGGCACAACTTGTACAGTCTTTCCGAGGTAATCGCCTCGACGTTCACGCTCGATGACATGTTGATAGACCTTGCCGGTGGTGATATTGTTTTCGCGAGTAAGTGTGATGTTGAGATAGCGCTCATAGTTTCCGAGGTCAAGGTCGACTTCTCCGCCATCATCGAGAACAAAGACTTCTCCATGCCTATACTCGCTCATTAGCTCAACCCAGAGTTTCGCAGACGGGCATAGTAGACGCACTCGAGGGGGTTCATGGTTCCGGCATCAACGTTCATGTAAGGATCGATTTTAATGGATGTGACGTTCTTTCGAAGTTAGCCTAGAGCTTCAGTGTAATTTATAGTATCTTGGGAACATATCTTCAATCCGATTGTCTTTAGCAACAAGCCGGTGGAAGAGGCTGTTGCACAACCGCTTCATCAGTAAACCACTCGTTGGATACCTCATATCTCGCCTTCTGCATTCCCAATGATTTGTATTGTAACATACCGATGACGCCCTTTCCAATGCCGGAAATCACACCTAGAAACTATGTTAACTTTTGTTTCGCTTTCAATTGAAAACCAAGATATGTGGAAAAATCAAATACATACCTCCAGATACAAGAACGTACTTCATTTTGACAAACTTGACGAATTTATGGTACCCTTCCTGGCTTATGCCAGAGGGAAGGAGGAAAGAAAAAGGAAAATCTCAGTCTCGCTGATTGAAAGTTTTTGGTGGGGGTCTAAGGGCGCGTTAGAAAGGCTAATCCTATTTTGGCTTAGAGGAGCTGTATTAAGTCATAAAGTTTGCCAATAAGATGTGGTCGACGTACCGGTACATGCATTAGTCTACACCGCCCTGGCAGAAAACTAAAGAATTTATTGGTGGGGTGATATATTTTTTGTTGCTAGAGAGTTTCAGCCTTCTCATATCTCAGCCTCGTGTATCATATATACTAGTAGGTAGTTTGACTTGATATATCAATATCAAATTCTTTTATAGTTACCTAATCATAAGAAAGATTTATATGTGAATATAATCTAGAAATCCAAAGATCAAGGTATTAATTATTACCTACGTAGGTATTTATAGCTAGTGAGTATATCAGCCTTTCCCCTAGCCTTGTGTAGCACATGCAGTTCGGCTTGATATTGTTTACAAATTCTTTTGTAGTTGATTAAAGGGATCGAGAGTTACCTAACTAGAACTATTAGGTACTTGCATACTTAAAAAATTAGATGGATAATAAATAGATAAGTAAGTAGTAGATATGTATATGAATGTATTTCAAAAGAAATTAACCTCTCGATAGGTATTGTTATTAATGCAGTAGATGAAGGATTCTATATTGCCTACATCTATAGCTACCTATTTATATGTATATATGTATATATATATATATATCTAGGTAGTCAGACAGTAGGTAGGTAGACATTCGCTAGAAATTAGCTAGACAGTAGCTAGGACTAATAACCTAAGAGAAGAAAGAAAGAAAGGAAGGAACAAAGTACTTAGATAAATAAACATTTCATTATGAATTGCATTGCTATTTGGGTATATATTCAAATTCATTGCTATATCATTCATTGTTATAATAACAATCTGTTAAAATGAACAAAAAAAGCTTGGGGGGTGAAGTTTGATCATACTACCAAAGTTTTCCCTCAAAAGCCACTACTATTATCAGTACAGCCCAATGCCAATCCCCTTGCTATTCATAAATTCATAAAGTCATACTGTTGTTCAAATGCCCGTTGCTAAAAAAAAAGCAACAATTTTGAGATGCTTAAACGCCCGCCCGCTTGCCTGCCTGACTTTGACTTCCAGGGACCAACAATCAATCCAATGCAAAAAACCAAAACTGGTAAGTCTTCGTCCTCAATATCCAAGTCGCCTTAAATTTAGACTTTTGACCGGCCTCCTATCAGTATTTCTAGTTAGAAATTCCTTACATACCTCCCATTTCATCATCATCGTCATCGTCATCATCATGCCCCCCTTGACCAACCAATGCGATCGTCTTCGCATTTCCCTTTTTAATTTTGAGAATATTTGGATACCCTTGGCTAACAAGAGATTTTGCCAGATCCGAGCTAGGTCTCATACCTTCAAAGTCTTTGGCATTGTGGACCTTAAAAATATTGCTCAATAGCGGACTCATGATCCCATTCCTTTGGCCTTTTCCCATCCCCGCCGGATCAATCAAGGTCAACCGAAACTTCAATTGATAGTGGCCCGGAAATCGAACGGACAGGTCGGCAAAAGTGAAAAAGAATCGTTCGTCCCCTTGAGAGTCTACGGCCTTGAAACCGTTACATACCATCGTTCCTACCATCCTTCTTTGGTTTCGACGATCACTAGTTCCCTCAATCTTATCATCTTCGCAGTTCGTATGGGGATTCCATAACGTACAATGCACTATCGGCATGAACCCTTTCAGAAGGGTTTTTCTCTCCTTGGAGCTGACTGCTTGATGTGTATCCTTGTCAAATACTTCGAGCGTCAAAATTGGTGGCGGATCTATCATCCGACGATCTTTGTCTCCATACCCACAAGCTCGTGCGGATATTGGTTGTTGCATTACCACCAATTTGCACTCTTGCTGTAAACGGGGCGGCGGAGGCCTTGGAGTTTGATGAGCCTTCGTCATTAACAATGGATACCAAAATAACATACCTAGGAGGAGCAAATGGGCCATGATGATGATGGGCTGCGACCGATCCTTCCCGGGTCGCAAATACATCTGACATTGGGGTCGGTGGCCCGCTTGAGTACATAGTGAGCGGGCTCTGCGAATGCTTGAACGAGAGTTCAAGCTCCCGAGGACTTCGTTGCTGCTGATGGAGATACATTGGCCTATCTAAGGACAATGGAGACCGCGGTCCTTGCGATGGCGGACGATACGATTCTTCAAATGATTGACTCTCCTCCACCTGTCCGGGTGGTAGAGACGATAGCAATGATGATATTGGTGGCAGTCTAGGAGCACTGAAGTGTGTCATCTGCGCCCTGTCGTCGCCATTGTCGTGATATGGTAGCGGCTCTCGTCCAAAGCTCGAGGCCCTGCCATCAGATGGCTGGTAAATTGGAAGCGCATCGCGATTTGAATGATACATGTTATTGGAAATTGTCAAATATATCGCGATATTATAGACGGTTGATTGAGTGGAATCGGGTAGAGGTATCTGCATAGGCTACTAGTAAGTATGTATTATATTAGAGCTTGATAATTGAAGATAGAGATGCAGAAGAAGTGCTACCTTCAGGTGTCATTAACGTCCCGAGATACGAAAGTTAATGACGGCGATAAGTGCTCAAGTAGAGACAAAGTGCTATATAGAAGTGGCCGAGGAGGGCGAAGTATAAGGTATTTGTTTGAGTGCCCAAAGTCCGATTGCGAGTGCATGAATGAGGGTTAGAACCAATTCGATATATGTGTAACTTCAAAGTACAATAATGATGGAAAGGGAAAGAGGGTAACTCTTCATTGATGGTCGTGGGGAAAGTCGTGGGGAGATATAGGACAGCCCATGGAGGGACGGCACCGGAATCAAAGGAGACATGGCAAGGGTATGAGAACTTCTGTGATTCTGTGAAAAGTTAAAGGGACCCAGGAACCGGGTGAGTGATATTGCGAGTGCAACCTCTTGCATATGGAGAGATGTTTGGTTGGCTGGAACTGGAGGAGGTGTGGTGGGTGTAGTGTGTTTGGCGGATGTGTCTATGATCTATTTGCAGCATAATGTTAACATTGCCCGGCCTTTCGCCCGGCCTTTTGTGTGTTATTGAAGATGAGGATAAGAGTGCCAGGGACGGATTTACTTCTTTTTTCTTTGGTTAAACCTAGGTGGCGTGTATCATGTAGCATGTAGTATGTAGCATGTAGCATGTAACATGTAACATGTAACAGCTAGCAGCTATTAGCTATTAGCTAGCATGTCGCTTAATAACTTTGGCTTTGACATTTCTTTCTGACAGGGCTTTGAGTGGTATAGCTGCTGCGATGTTTTACGGTCAAAAAAAAGCATCTTCGGGATTATTATTGTAACATTTTAAGGTGCATTTGAGGTGGATAATTGAAGGTACCACACTGCCACTAAAGTTCTAGTTCCCGCTCCATCGATCCGTGCACTAATAATTAGGTACTTACTGAAACTATATGCACCCACAACAAGCAACTCTATTATTACTAGTATTATTAACGCAACTACCTTGAAGTAGAATTACTTGAGAGGAGATTTCTATTCTCTATAAATTATATTTATATTCATACTATACTATTATTATATTCTAATTTCTAACCCATTTCCACTATCATGTCTAATTACCTAGTCAATTGAGTTTTTACTATACATGGATATTTACAAGCTTTTAGATTTTCAAATTAGTAGAGCCTGCAGAGGTAAAGTTGACCGACTAGCTAGCCCGATCAGATTCTTCCGACATGCAGCAAAAAGCTGCAAAGTACCTAGGTAGGTATCTAGTAACATAATACACTCGCAGAATGGTGGTGGAGATGGATGGTGGTGATGATGGTGATTATGGGCAGTCGTGGTAGAAAGGCTGAGCTAGATAGGAACTAACCTACGATTATAATCCATGGCTAA
>NGKJ01000020.1:374612-389225 GCA_002162495.1 Myriosclerotinia curreyana | reverse complement strand
TATATTTTATTTGTTTGTAAGCAATTATATTGATTATTAATTTTATAATTAATTTTTATAAAATGTTCAAAAACGTGCAAGATATAGGGTCGTGCACGATATAGGGATTTCGGTTATAACATCCGCGAAAAGTCGAAAAGCGGAAAATGTATTTTTCAATGCATTCTTTGATCTTCGCTTTGACTTACCTCATAATCAAGGAATATGGTTACTATATTAATTATAGACAAAATAGACTAAGTGCTGCGAGGCTTTTGTTTGTTGTATACAGCACCTACCTACTACAGTAGGGGGTTGATATTATGATATAAAATTCATCATTACATGATTTCGATTCAGCGTCCAATTTTGATGCCGGAGATCAACACGCATACCGGTATAATTATGCCTATTATATAGAATTAAAGTAATCGACAGGTAAGTTGTAAATAAGTTCATCACTAAAGGGTACAACTACCTAGCGTAGCAGGTGAATTTCACTTGGAAAGTTCTGATCATGACCCATACATAACATGCTTGATCGTTGAAGCATTAAGGACGGCTCCATTAGTCAGTTGCAAATTTTGTGCGTTTCGCATCCTGTAAGATCTTGAGGCACGTTGCTAGTAAATTTCCAATAATCCGGGTGTATTCGATTATTACTTATATGTGAAATTCACGATGTGTTAGACGCCAAATCGTCAGTCCTTATCCGGTTATACCTTCTACCTGAAATGCTGCACAAAACCATGCAACCTGTCAATGACGACCGGGAAGATAGCATTAGCACTATCCTCAATCAGCCTCTCAAAGTGTCTAATTGCATCCTCTTCGCTCAATTCAAGGTGAAATCGTTCTTTGACCTTCAATACCACTTTATCTGGCTCAAGTTTGATATCCGGAATGTTGGCGTCAACCATTAGACTGAAGAGGTTGAGAATCAAATTCGAAGACTTCCGTAACGTTGTATAAGCCGTGAAGCAATACTGTTTAAACTGTGGATAATGTTCCGACATGGATCCACCCATTCCGTCTACCATTTCCTTACAAAGCTTCATAGCTGGCGCAAATGGCTTGGGATCTCTACCAAGTATAAAGCCAAAGTCAGCGTGAAAGAAATGACCATCTGGCGCTAGAAGAAGATTATCCAGATGGCGATCACCCACACCAAGTAGGTAGGTGATCACACAGTATCCCGCACAAGATTTGATGAAGACGTCCAGGGCTTCTTTGCGAACGCCAAGAGACGCCTTATCATCAGGATTATTAGATTTGAGATAATTCAGTACGGTATTGCCTTTGAACTTGTTGACGATACTCTGCAGGGTCATCGATGGAACGAACTGGACAGCCCCAGCCGTTGCTCCAGTTGCAAGAATTTTATATGGTGACAATTTTAGGTCCAAGTTCTCTTTTTGCAATAGCTGGTCCATAAGTGTAATAATTTGGATGACTAGCTGATCTTGACGTAAATCGTCTCCCGTCTTGAAAATGATTTGATATTTTTGCTTGGTGGTCGTTTTAAAGGTCATCATGATTGGAAACAATGATGACTTGAAGACATTCGTCTCCGAAGGATCCACGCCGGTGATCATTATCGAAGGATCGAGTGGTAGAGGTAAGGGTGGATCTATAGTGATGAGTTCATTCTTAGGGTCAGCAAGAAAATGCTTTACTCTCTCAGCCTTTCGAGGTATTGTATCACGTGAAGTCTTTATATCTCCTGAAACTCTAGACAACATCGTAATGAGCTCCGCCTGGCGCAATAAGACTTTTCGAGTCTCAACCCCTTCAGGTTTCTTTACTAGTTCAGTCATAAAATCGTATTCAACCTTGGCAAACAGTTTCCGATAACCAGCCCCCTGATCTTCGCTCTTGTCATCACATTCAACCATGAGAAACCAGTGAAAGAAATTTCCGAGCATGAAATTGTTTGTTGCCCTTGAAATAAGTAGTCGTGCAAGTGAAGAATCTTGTGTCGCATCTTCGGTAGAGTCGGGCGAAATATGCTCGAACTTGAGGGCTTGCACCAGCTGTAAAAGATAGAGCAATAGCTCGTCGTCATCAGATTTTCGTAATCTGTCAACTGCGTAAGCCCTGACTGAGGGGTTTTCAAAGGTTGGCCCCAACAACTCCAAGGCGTCATCGACATCGATCTCGGTCCATTTGCTTAACATGGTCACTGCCTCACGGGCTTCGTTTGGGTCATTCCAATTCACAGACTTGATGAATTTTGTGAGCGCCCTTTTGTCTCTCGCAAGATGATGCCTGAATTTCCAGACAAGATCCTTTTCCTCTGGTGATAGAATGTGCGTTGGCGAATATGCTATGATGTTGTTTAACTCGTCCCGGACCTTGGCATTTGGCTTGAGGTCACGATCTAGCACCCCAGTTCGATGGCTTCGCACTAGACGACGATGTTTACTCTCCGCCGGGTTGTCTCTTGCTCCAACTTCTGGATCATACACCCTTACAAGGCGTCCACCAAAGCCATGTTCGTCATTATCCCGCAAACCATTGATGCCAGGCCCATATTGAACTTCGGGAGGTGGTTTAAGAATAATATTTGACTGAGAGGAAGAGAGATGCTGTAGCGAAGATATAGGTGGCGGGGGGTATTCGTGGTCGGCATATACAACCGGAAAGTCATACCTTGGTAGCTCTACATGAAGCGTGAACCTTTCGTCATTTGAAGGATCGTTCTCTGATGGATCGGTTTCAATATCGTTCTTCTTTTCCTCTGCCCCGTCCAGAGTCAAGACAACACTCCTTTGTCGAGTTCGTCTGCGCTGTATGTTCTTCAGCGAGGTACTAGATGCTTGAAGACCTCGCTTTTCAACCCCTCTAAACACCAATTGATCTAACCATTCGATGCGTGGAATTTCGCCCATCTCATGCTTCTTGAATAGCTTCTCTAGCCTATCTAATTCTTCACTCTCTTTATCAATCAATTCCTCCTCTTCCTTCAATTTGGTTCCATTACGACGGGAATTTGGTAGAATCGAGGGTGTGGAGGAAGAATCGAGGCCATCTGCAGCCTTGCGACGATGCAAATAGCATTTCTGACGGCCTTTCTGTAACTGGTTCTCCTTATCGAAAAGTCGTAAAGTAGTCCCCCCAAATGGTACAGAATGTCCTTGTGCCCCTTCACCTCCCGTTGGAGATAAATCCCATACAGTGATTGCAAGTTGAGAGCTCAAAGGTATTGTTGAACAATTTATCGGTAAGGTAAGCCATTCGTTCCATCTTTCTAAGGGTCAGTCATTAACAGATATTTGACGGTTTCCTAAACCTACTTTCTATCATTTTTGAATGATTTGTATGCTGTTTGAACGGGTACAGTCAAGGGTTTCGAATCAGCCCATAATTGCACAGTGACATAAAGGTCCGAGTGAGAGCTGCGATAGAGTGTTGGCGTTAGCATGTTCGTAATTGAGTTGGACTTTACACACATGTACTTACCTCAAATTTGAGCCAATGTGTCTCAAGTCTGGTCGGTTTATGAGTGTAGAAAATGGTATTGGAGTCTGCTCTCCTTCAAGGTTGACACTATGCAGGACTTAGCAGGGTGGCAGATGAGAAGTAGATAACGAAACGAGCATGGTAGAAATTAAAGCTGGAGTGTGGGAAAGAACTTACATTCTAATATTGACTGGAATGTCCAAAGCTTCAGAGCTTGCAAAGGAAAATGGTTCCATGATCCATCTTCTGCGGGATATCGAGCAGAAGCAATCAAGAATAAGGGAAGAAAATAATATATTTGAAGCAGAAGTTTGCTGTTTACTTTATCTTGCTTCTTAAGGTACTCTACAGTAAAGTAGTACACCAGCTATAACTTACCCGTAGTCTTCGGTATTTAGTTATTCCGTAATCGCGCTACAAATCGCCCCGCCAAAGCCGAGCTTAGTTCAGTGATAAGTGACAAAGTTCTGACGCGACCTGCGAAGCCTCTCCCTCCTCTCCCCCCTCCTCTCCCTCCCACTCATGAAAAAGATTTCCTTGTCTACTGGCAGGCTAGGTAGTATTCAAGACCTCTATACACTTTCTAAAACTTCAATTTGAACCTACATTACGGACGGTATCATATTGAAAACAATCAGACAATAATTATTTAGATCTGTTTATTCTTTAAATTCATCCTGTCCACCCTATGAATCATCCCATTCACCCTCATTCATTCGATAATTAATTCTTTGTTTATCTCATCGAGAACTTCCGTTCGAGAACAATAAACGCGATCAGACCTGACGCGCGAGGCTAGTTCATCGCAACCACGTTCTGACTTCCATTCTATTTCGATCTACGAATTCAGAATTAAACGACATCATTTATGAAATTTCGCGCTTTCAAATTTATCCAATATTCGGATTTGCGCAAGACTTCCTCAATAATTCATTATGTCTAGAATAAAGATCTCAGAATCTCCTGCCCCTCATTTCGAGGATTTATACGAAGCATCCCCAGGACCAAGTTATCCACAAAGAAATGCCAACAACCAGGCTATGTCACCGTCCCCAGCCGCTTCCATCTCGTCCGACAAGGAGAATAGGTCTTCGCGCACTGCAATTGATAAAGGAAAAGGTCGAGCTTTAAATGTTTTGATGGGTCCTCCAAGGGCTCCATCACCCGTCAATAAGAGAAAGCGTACTGGAACCACTGGCGAGGGAGATACTTCAGCACAGCGTAACCAAAGACGACGCACAATAGAAGTGGACGAAGACGAGGAGGAAGAGGGACGAGAGTATGATCCGGATCAAAGTGTGGAAGAGAGAAGACAGCTTCGGTCAGAGTTGAGGGATCTTTCAAGGACATTGCAAGACAACCGTGCCGAGTATCTCAATGCGGAATCAACGGGTATAAAGGATACATTACTCAAGGCGAATAAGCTTTCAGAGAGAGTTAAACAAACCTCAGATGCAACAATTGATTCACGATTACTTGTTAGTACCGCAGATCTCGCCAAGAAAAAGACACTTCGAATGACGTCTGGTGACACTGCACAAGGTGTCGATGTTGATGATTTTGTTTCCAAAATAAAGTTATATATGGGAAGAGGCGAACGTTCCGATGCTTCCCAGGGTCATGCACCACGAAATACCCAGCGCAGTCGGCGGAATGGGGCTATGGATGCCGAAGATAGTGAGAATGACAATGATGGAGAGATGCTCAACTGGGAACATCTTGGACGTAACGCATGTTTACCAAGTAATTCCCGTCCGTCAGTGCCAGGTTTTCTTCTCGGTCCTTTGTCTCTCCAAAAGCGCGCTCGAAGGGCTATTGTCCGGAGAGCTCCACTCAGACCAAACAACCTTCAGGAGACACGCCCTGAAGTTTTAAAGGCAGATGATATTGAGAAATCAGAGAACGCTAATCTGACCTATCTATGCACAAAAATCCAGGACAGATTGAAGGCAATTCAACTGAAATCCGTTGCTGCTGCGGAGGAGGTGATCACAGAGGAAATGTCAGAAGAAGAGAGGAGAGTAGCTCTGAGAGACCAATTTGATATGACAGAGAGTGCGGCGATTGCATATTTCAAGTTTGTCATCAATCCGTTTTCCTTCGGCCAGACAATTGAGAATATGTTCTATGTGAGCTTCTTAGTCCGCGATGGCAAAGTAGAAGTTGAGATAAACCCGGATGGTCTTCCATACATAGGTTTGTCCCATCATACCCTGGAAATAAGGAATCTGGTTGCTAATTAAATGCTCAGGGGTCAAGGAAGCAGAAGCTAACGGAGGTTCTTCGCATACAGCAAGACATCAAGCAGTGTTATCTCTCGATATGCACGATTGGCAAGAAATGATCGACCTCTTTGATATCAAAGAACCCATGATAGACCACCGAGAGGAACAAGACAACAGTAATATTGGCGCCAAGGGATGGTATGCTTAGATCATCAATTAGAGCATTAAGGTTGGTGGAGTTTGTTGGAGTTTGTGTTCTTATGGGTCGGTATGGCGCCTTCATATGTTTCATGATTGGTCTGTGGGAGGAGTTTTTTGGGAATGGCCGAAAAACGAGGTGGATGGGAACATGGCCAGATGGATGCCTGAGCAATTAAGTGGCGTAAAGGTGTCTTCTCATGTATTGGACCTTGGTGTACGATTTCAAGAATGGGGAGGAGTGACTGTTATGTTGTATATAATGGACGGAAATCGACTGTCATATCTGAGATACTGAAGCCTAGTTATAATAGAAAAATATCCCCTCAAAAATGATGGATAAATAGTGTTTGTCGTTCTACAGTGCTTGTTTGATAACTTGTGATTGTAGACGATGTATGGAGTCGTGAGATTCCTAGTCGCCTACTACATCTCCCACCTCCAAGAGGGTTGGGCACTTTACACTAATCCGAGGCGGGTGGCCAGGGAGATGGGAGATGAGAAGGATCTAAACGACGAAGACTTTGCACTATTGTAACAGCTCTTTTACTAAGCTGGCGTTATTTGGTTATAAGTGTCTTATGTACAGTTGTACAATAGTAAATACATGATTTGAGAGGCCGATTTGTCACATTTATTTGCCCGCCCACCCAAGTCTATTTTTCAGACTCAAACCCAACACCTCACTGTGCTACCAAACATTCAAAATCTTGATCAAAATTTGGACCACGTTTCACTCCATTTTCATCCCAATAGTGGGACTTTCTGATATAGAGCATCGTATCCAGAACCAACCCATCCAGTTTCCCCTCCCCCACGTGCAATAACGCCCAACCCGCCGGCATACCAAATACCTCCCACGATGCCGACAATACCATTGAGACTCCACCATATCCTTCTTCTCTCTTTCCCGGTCCCACTGGGTAGTAGGTTCAACCACTTAGCAGCGCCCCAGACCATATGACCGGCACCAATCCCTACTAGAGCTACATACGTCGTCCACGCAGCCGCAGGATGTTTAGCAAAGCCATGCGCAACATAACCTAAACCAACACCAGATGATCCTCCCTCGTGTATCAAGGGTATGGCTCGGTTGACAAATATGTGAGATGCTACTAAAGGAGCAAGAATATAGCCTGAAATAGAGGTATACGAAATTGGGGGCCAGAATTTCGGCGAGAAGAATGAAAAGTATGAAAGAGAACTAGAGGGTTGATGAGAGGAGTAACGTTTTTCGACAACGCGGCGTCGGTAGAGGCGTAAGGCCACGCCGGAAGTTATGTGAGCGGCAAGGGGGAGACCGATGAGGAGGGGTTCGAGAGGGAAGGATTCTATTGCGGGGTTAGTGGGGCAATGTGAGGCAATGTGAGGCGCGGAGAAGGGTAAGTCTTGGAAAAAGCTTGGTTCTAAGTTCGGGTGCTTACGATAGTATGGACGAGTCAGTAGGAGATACTTTTCAGAAGCAGGTACAGAATGGGTGATCAGGGGTATCAAAGAAGTGTTCGTGATATGCATAGCGCTAAAAATTGAGAAGGCATAGGAAGAATAACGTTGTATACGAGTGACTATATCACATTAGTTCATTAGATCAGAAATTTAAATTCATTAGAATTTATATAAAAGTAGTACTCACGGTAATATACAGATCCATGGCCGGAACCACTAAGTCCTAACGTTAAGGATCTCCCAAATGAGGCATGTGAAGGTAATTGAGGTAGTTTTTCATCCCAGTCAGGTGGGGAATCTATAGGTGAAGGATCTAGTTGTTGAAGATCAACAAAAGTATCGTCCGAAGCGTTAGAATCTCGCCTTCTTCCCATATTTACAATATATATATATATATATGTATATACGAGGTGTGAGGTATGAGGTTGAATATCAAACAATGAAATTCATGAAAATATCTTGAGAGTCTTAAATGTCAATGTCAATGTGAAATGTGTTGAAGATGTATGGATCGGATAGATTTAAGGTTATTGAGCTTGGACCATACCTTAAATTTCTCATGTGCAACAGTGAAATGGGGCCTTGTGAGATGTGTTTGACCAACATTGGACGAAAGAAGTTACGAAATACAACACAACACAATACAACAGTAACCTATAACCTATTGATCTTCGCAAACATGCCTCCAGTAAGTTACTTCACGTGAATTCGATTACCGGAACAAAAATACTAATGCGACCCCCAGCGTGGATTCACGAATCCAGCCCCGAAAACCGAGAGTGCTCGCGAGGCTGTTAAGTCTTTCTATTGTAAATTCTCATGTCCCCTTCACCATCGATCCACTATCTTACATGTGCAGGCGAATTATGCAGTAAAGGGTATGCGCGTATGAACGAATATGAAGCCCATCTCTCTTCATACGATCACTCCCACAAACAACGCCTTAAGGATATGCGCCAACTGACACGAGACCCGATGGCCTCCTCCAAAGCTCGAAAGGCAGAAGCTAAAGCAAATTCACAATCTGGATTGATATCAATTAAGTTGGGTGGAGAGGCAAGCTCTGGTGTTGGAGCCACTGGTGGTGGTGGGTTTAAGAAAGGGGGGTTTAAAAAATCGGGATTTAAAAGTGCCTTTGCGCCGGTGGATGGAGAGGGAGTTGATGCACCTATGAAGGATCAGGCTGAAGAAATCATTGATTTGGGCAAAAGCCTGGGAGCTGTTAAGGGAGAAGATTTGGAGAGCGATACCGATGATGTAAAATACGGCCATGAGATGTACGACCCGAGGCATCCCACGGATTGAGAAAGACCGGATAGTGAAGCCGCGCATAAAAGTCGCGATCAATTCCTGGAAACCCTACATATCCACAACCTCAATAAGCATGAAATTGAGAATTTCCGGGGTATATCAGACAGACTACACGAAAGCATCGACTCTCGATGAAATGGGATCAGTGATCTTGGTCACAAAAGAAGAAAAACGTCTTGGATTTATAGATATGGAGACAGCAGCTCGCCCAGAAATATCCTCACGTCTTCTGTATTGACAAAATCCATACCTCGTATCCTTGGTCAAGTGAATACCAAGATCGCCCAATAGACGCAAGCCCATTGATGATATATCTTTATGAGGCGATAATAGCCAACACCTTTAAAAACGAAAACCTCCTGGGGAATCTTGTAAGATTTTGTATTCGAAAAAAGATTCTTGGGGGTGCTGGGGGGAGGGAGCGGGGTTAAAACTGTTGCAATAAACATAGGGAGAGGGATCGTCTAGGATTGGAACTAGTGGAAAGGCAAAATTCTTATTGAAGAGAAGTAGTTTTGATGGTGGGATGGTGAGATGGTGAGATGACCGGTTGGTTTTCACGAACCTGCTTTGATATAAAATATGGACTATATTTTTCCAACTACAATCAATAAATCTATCTTGACGACATGTACAAAGAATATTACCATGATCCAGCAAGGATTGGACATCAGGAAGATGCCTATGTACCACTAGTGTGGGTGACAATATAATATCGCACCATGGTCTACCATCGAATCGTTTTCATGAAATCAAGCAGAAACTGTCGAGGCCGACAAATACGCATTGAAAACTGAAGAGGTTAGCTATTCTATACTCAATCATTATTATGAACCCAAGCCATTGTACGAATTACCCTGATTTGCAATCAGAGACAGACATTTCTGGAAACGGCGTGAGTAAATGCTCAAGTCGTTTCAACATCTTCTCTGATAGTTTTCAAAAAGAGGTCACGATTGGTTCGTGGCAACTTACTTACGTTGCATTGCCATGCTGTTTTGCTAAGGTCATTCTCGACGCAAAGAAGAGCATTTTTGCGCCATCTACGTTCAAAAAGCGGTCCTTTGCCTTCATCGATATCATTTCTAGTGTTATTATAGAATACATGGGAGCAAGATCGCTAGCAGTAAAGACTCAGGCGATTTTGTGGTGGCTGGTATTTTTGTACGCAATGGCTTGTTTCGTCACTATGACACTTTAGTAGCTGTCCATAGCTGTACTTCGGGGATGACTGGCATCCAGCAGTTATTAGTATTGGTAATCTTGTGAAGCTTCCAATGTTCTCTAAACCGCTAGTAATACCAATATATCCATTCAGATTATATGGTATATAAATCCCCCTATTCGGTGTCCTCGAGTCTTAGATTTCAAAAAGCGATCAGTATTTGAGATTTATCGGAGTTCCAGTTCATTTTGATCATTGGTATATCATTCATGCCAGCAAAAAAAAGTTGGCGAGATGTAGAATGTACTTTGCATATTGGTTTCCGGCCGGATGAACTTGTTCTACCGAATTTGGTGAATTCATCGCCACGTTACTTCAATAACCATGGCTTTGACCTGGAATCCTCCGATACAAAGAAGAATTTACATCAACATCCAAGTGGAAGTACGTTGACACATAATCTTATTACAAACCTCAAACCATTTACTTCTGATTGGCTGCACTCCACACTAGTGGCAAAGGGATCTCGTTTGGCAACGTACAAATGAGGAAAATAATCTATCATTGGGTTCACCTCTGTAACCCGTCTATAAGTGGATACGTATTTCTCGATATGCGCTCATCTTGTAAAGTAGAATGTGTATCATGACTTTCAAAACTCGGACTTTGGAGGCCTCTTCTGACGGATTAGACCGGGTGTTGGCCGTGGTAATGACAGTATGTGGATATGGGATATTTCTCACCAGCGCATCGGGGTAAATTCTTTACATTTTTGGAATAAAGAAGAGGAGATTCCTCCCCCCTTGCATCTTCTCCTGAGACATTCTCCTAACTCACCCAGAAAGGGAAATAAGTTATCCTACCTGAAATTCATCGATGAAAGTCTAAAGGATGAGGGTAAAAGATATGAAGAAAGTGTATATAACCTGTAGCTCATCCTCGAGTTGTGAGCAAATACAGACCGTCAAGCTCAGTCTTTTCAGAAGCCACTTTTATCCAATCACGAGTGTTCCCCCAACCACCCACTACCCATCGACTATTCCCAGACAAAATGACCTCAGCTATTTCAACCCAGCACCACAATCTCCCGCTCCTCCTCAATCCCGGAATATATCGAGGACGTACCTACATCGTTACTGGAGCCAATGCAGGCCTCGGACTCGAAGCAGCCAAATATCTTATTCACCTCGACTCTGCAAATGTCATGATGGAGGTACGTAATATCTCCTCCGGCCATCGAGCTCTCGCGGATATCGAATCTTTCACTGGAATATCTGGCGTTAGCCCAAGTATGGGTGCTAGATTTATCTTGTTACGATTCCGTTACGGCTTTTATGAGGAGAGCGATCGAGAAGCTTGATAGAACCCATGCGGTCATAGAGAACGCCGGAGTAGCTTTTGGAGAAAGAATCTAGAAAGAAGGTCACCTGCAAACAATTACCGTTAATGTGATTAGCAAAATCCTATTAAGAGTTTTGCTACTCCCCAAATTGAAGGAGACTGCGGTACGAATCGGAATTTTGTCGCATCTGATTATCGTAACGAGCAGGATCAATTTCGACTTTGACGAGGATTGGATGAACATCAAGAATAATCCGATAGCGGAATTCGATGAGAAGAGATGATGACTTTGAAAGCGTCGGTGGTCCTGTAGACTCTCTGACCCAGGCTAAGACATTTCAACTAGGAATACCTACTTTCTAAACTCCTTGCAGTGATGGCAGTTCGCCGTCTTAACAATATCCTTCCATTTTCCCGCTCCGAAGTCGTCATGAACCTGGCCTGCCCTGGTCTTTGCATAACCGATCTTAGCCTCAGCGTTCCTTCTGGATTTCATGACCAGCTAAATAAGCAAAAAGAGCAATATGGACGGATCTGCGAGGATGGTAGCCGAACGCTAGTGTATAGTGCTGCTGCGGGTGGAGATAGTCATGGGTGCATCTTGGATTATTGAACCATTCCCGAGTGAGTCAGAGTTGTATGCTAGTTCTCTTATTATGCTAATACGTGAGTAAACAGTAATATAGTACCAAGTTGGGTAAGGGACGAAGAAAGGTAGAAGTCACAGAAGCTAGTTTGGGATGCTATCACAAGTGAACTGGAGACCATTGTGCTCGGATGCGTAAAGAAGATTAAAGATTTATGGAAGTGAAGCGTCTGCAATGTCCCACTAGCGACAGATGGCTCTCGGTGCACTCAAATAGTCTGGCCCTTTCGATGCAGGCCAATTTGTAGCTGAAGCCTACAAAATGTTGTGTTTATGTCGTATCAATAGTAAGACAGATTTTTAAGGGATTTTAAATCAAATTGTGTTTTGCTAGATTGGGCGATCATGTCACTATAAGGTGGTCAGATTTAGTGCTCCCCAATCAAGTGAATTACCAATGTCCTGGATTCTTCATCGTGCAAAGCACAAACCCAAGGGAAATTTCCTTAGGATTAGCTTCACGCCAATCCAACCTTGAAGACCGAGAGCATGAATTTTTCGGCTGATGTCACTAGCCATTCATTATCTGCATTCTTAGAAGCTGAAGCTTTCCCGATAAGCAGAAGCTACGTAATGCTTTTAAGTCACCATTGTTCCGAGCATATTCTTGGGCAGAAGATTCGATTAATCCGGCTACAAGTAGTTTATCCGGGACTTGCCTATCAAGTCCGCGGATGAATGATACAATAAACGCCGTTATACCTAGGTGAACGGCTTTCCCGAAAGCATTACTACGACGTGGGCTCCAAAGAGGATACAAGGAGGTAAGACGGTACCCAAGAAATAAAATCGTATTGTGAAGCATGTAGCCGTCTAGAAGCAGTCCATGTCCAAAAATAGCCTGGTTAAGCGGCCAAGAGAAATGTGCGGTATCTATTAGATGAATATGTAGATCAGTGCTGAATCGTGAGAGATGCTGCGAACTCAAAAGCGATAGGTATTCCGTGGAAAAACGGTTGGTCTAAATTTCCCATGCAGAAAATATTGCTGGATGGAATATCTCGAACGGTATATCATGTAGAGGTGCCCAAATGAAGAGAATATTTGAGATCAGCCCTGTATCAAATATTAGCACTAATATTAAATGTTGGCAAGATTTGTTCACCTCAATATTTTCTGAGCAAGATGAATTTGCTCCCTTTGAGGTTCGAGTTTCCACCCCTCACCTTGACCATTATTTCGAGCCCTGAAAGATGCAAAAGATCCTGGCGAGGTTGACCTTGTAGCCCAGGCCTGTAGCAAAGCGACATGGCTAAAACAACCGCAATGGTAGTAT
The DNA here is from genome assembly GCA_002162495.1 of Myriosclerotinia curreyana. Taxonomy (NCBI): domain Eukaryota; kingdom Fungi; phylum Ascomycota; class Leotiomycetes; order Helotiales; family Sclerotiniaceae; genus Myriosclerotinia; species Myriosclerotinia curreyana. Next base: position 376,176 of record NGKJ01000020.1, on the reverse strand, counting down.
CAGCTGCAGCGACATCTCCTGCTAGCTGTCATTGATCAGGCGGAAAGTACATGATAGGTGATGCATCGCTGTCTTGGGATCTTCTTGATTTATGACGAGGCTATTGAGAGCCGTGACAGAAACAGCTACCCCGCAGTGTAAGCCTGGTAGGTGTTGGATCAATTACGTTAATGCAACTGTTGGAGCAGAATGATTGAACATACACGCTTTGTCTAAAATCATGAATTCGACAAATATCAAAGTAGACGTGCGCCGTTCAATAAGAGCTTTGTCCAATTCTGGAGGATTCCCGATACTGCTAATCAATGAGAATGCTCCACAAACCTCAATCAGCAAAACTTCCAGCTTTTCAGTAAAAGGTTTCGCTAGAATAACAGTTTAGTATCTCTCTGAATGATTCTCCTATCGGATATAGTATGCCCAGGAAACGAAAGAACAGAAAGGTTATAACCAACCTGCCGTTCAATCTCATAAATGGTATCCTCCTCCGGGTCCTCAGGTTCTATATGTTCCGAGCCATATTGAATTATCTGTAGATGTATAATAACCGAAGACTTCACGTCTCATTCCAATTAGCCTCTTTCTCGATGGTCTCACCAGCTTCTTGCCCGCGTTCCTTCCCGTAGCTACTTGACTACGGATGCGCTGTATGGTCGATTGCTGAGTTGTTAATAAATTCAAAAGGCATAGTTTCGAGTGTCATCTCAAGTTCCAGATCACTTCGTTCCTGGCACGACTTTTAGAAATTGGAGAAGAGAATGGGGTTGGTACCGGTTAATTTCTTGGAGTTAGTGGCGCTGACAGTTTGTACGTCAAAATGGTCAGTGAAACTGTCACGCCTCGAGCTCACATGGATTTTATCTTGTATAACTAATATCCTACCATAAAATTCTTAACAAAACTCAAGTCATAAGGTGAAATGTAAGGCTTAAAGTCCAGATCCCTCAAATTTCAATCGCTGAAAATGTTATCTCAATCCGTTGGGGAGGCACCATTTTATGTAGTAAAAAAAAGATTGCGTAAGGTCACGGTTAGATTGTACCGTCGATGAAATTTAGAACTTCATATTCCAAATTATAAGTCTTTATTCGAAAGTTTCCCTTTATCTGCACCTCTTCCCCAGCCTCTTCTATCCTCTCCCTTCATCCTCCCATGTTCCTTCTCCTTTCCTTGTACAGCAGAGGTGCACCAGGTAGATCACCATATCCGACGCAATAGGGCAGAGGAGAATATCTAGTATTCTGTATCAGCAGACTAGGTATGCAATTTCTAATATTTGAGAGATTATACATGTTTGGGCATAATTCAACATTTAAAAAGAGCTCAATGTCTCAAATGAATTGAATTTGCATTCGAAAACTATGAACATCTTATTGTCGGATTATTAGATCCCCCGGGAGAAGGCAAATTACCTTACTTTTGAACTATGAATGTACCCCTATTTGGAGTATAAATTGTAATACACATGCCTGGTGCTCAGATTCAAGATAGAATAAACAATACCATAAAATAAAAAAAAATAAAATAAAATAAAATAAAATAAAATAAAATAAAATAAAATAAA
>NGKJ01000020.1:364000-374512 GCA_002162495.1 Myriosclerotinia curreyana | reverse complement strand
CCTTTTATGCATTATAGAAAGTTGTTTTTATAATCATTCCAAATCCCGTAAATCGACCCAGACATCAACAAAATTCATCATAATTTCTAGGAAACCTCAAGACCGAAATCTATACAATGTGGTACCGCCCCTTCCAAACGCCTGCTCGCAAGCAGAAAACAATAAATCGATGCGCCATCACTTGGCCCCAACCATTCGATCCATCTCCGGGATTTAATCATAAACAAAGCCGGTCCAAACCCTTCCCATGATATAACAAATTCGTAAGCAGCTTCTTCTGGTCGACCACACATCTCGACGAACATCCTGAAGAGCCATAATCGACATTCGGCATTATTCCAAGCCCATTGCGGAATGCTCTGTACAGTTATGTTGGTGCGGGTGTTCGTTTGGAGAATTCGGATGTAGTTTTGGCTATTACAACTTGGGTTTACGTCATAGTATGATGGAGGTGCTTCCGATGAGTTTGAGTTTAATGTTAGAGGTACTCCTGATGCATTTGAATTCTTTATGCGAGAGAACAGACGTTTGAAGGACGAAGTCATGTTTGCAATGCTCATAGTCGTTTGTCGAAAAGCTTTGTAGGGTTTTGCGCAGAAAAGACTTTTGGGGGAGATCTGTTCATTATGTATTGTGAATGAAGTGTGGCCAGGTTAGTAGCGAATGTGGTATAGCTCACTCGACAGTCCTCAATGGATAAGCTGACTCTCCTACCACCACTAACTCATAACAAGCTCTCGCCGAAAGGGTTTTCTTCTAGCATTGCAAGCCGACTAGGCCCGGCTAGCTCCCCGCCGTCTCCCACTAATCACACACTAAACCCCGACCCCGCAGAGAACATTCCATACTTGTTACTGACGCTTGAGTTCTAGAACATGAGATCGTCATTCTGATGATGGTTTGACTGCAATGATACTCTTCGAGTTGGACTAAATTTTGACAACTATCCCGACTCCAGCTCCCATGACAACATTGAAAACGCTCATGCTAATGCAACTCCAATTGGCTCATACTATCCAATCTGATATTCTGAGTCCATCCCCTTTACTTCTCTTGAATAAGTGCTCCCAATTCATCCAACAATTCCACCGTCTCGCTAGGACTTGCTATCCACGCAGTAGTTCCCACCACCCTCGCCTTAAAATCATTACTTCCAGCACTAAGAAATTGATCTCCGACATGCAATGTCCTTTCTCTCTTAATCCATTGGTCTTCGTCTTCAACGTTTCCACCGAAAAACTTTTGGCAAACCAATACTCCCCAGCTCTTATCGCCAATATCCACGAAAACATCGTTTCCTCCATTGAAAGCGCAGAAGGGCAATGAACGACCAACTTCCGACATCTCGAGCTTTTTTTGTACGACTAGTACTGTTTCTTCGAGAGATTCTCTTGCGAATTTGTATCCTGCTTCACGAGGAATGATGCCCACAGCTCGTTCTTTTCGAAGGATTGTGGCAGGTAACGCGAGATTGGTGATGCACTCTCGGAGAGAGAATTCAGCCAGGTCGAGAAGAGTAGTTATACTCGGCTGAGTCCAAGTAGACATACTGGGTAGAATCCAGGAGCGGCGGGGGTAATGGGTTAGAAGGTATGGGGAAGTGGAGTCATAGCTGAATAGGAAGTTGGACTCGCCGCCTGGTGGAGTGTTAGGAAAGGAGAGTGATGAGACTTTTGGAGAACCCGAGGGTGCAGAGGTAGGAGTAGAGGGGATAATGATGAAGGTGATTTACCCATTACAATAAGGTTCTGCTTTTGCTCTGGAGTAAGAATAGTGGAGGCTTTGATTGCTTCCAACAGTCCATGAAGCCTACCATAATACTTTTCAGCCTCAGTATACCCAGCCGCGGTTACAATACCAATTTTGGTGTCATGGCTCATAAGATCTGCAGGTATCAGTACTTGACGATGCAAGGTCAGTTTTAAGACCTACTAATTATTCGCTCAATAACAGGATTTGTAGGTTCCAGGCTTTTCCCATCATCATATCTTTAAGGCCTGAGTCAGCGCTTTGGCTTTCATATGGCGAGTATGACCTACAAAGTAACATCACCATCAAAAGTAGCTAGATCCACTGAACCAGCAGATGTGATTCCCATGAGTTGTGCAGTGTTCAGAATCAATCTAATATCATTGAAAGAAGGCGGAACGAATCGTCTGGACGAAATAAAACGTTTCCTATCCTGATACCTAAAAGCGTCCGCTAGGGGAAGTCTAGTAAAGAATGTACCAATACTGGGAACCAGTAGCTTCAATTTAGATTGACCTCCCAATCCAACCTTTTGATGGGCAACTATGATTGTTTTAGTCCTGTATCAAGTGATGACACGAAGGATTGAGCTCACTATGATCATCAATCATATCTTCGACATCCTGCATAATTTCTGCATAACGGCGGTGGGCAATCTCGGCCATTTCACCAATCGTTCCATTTCTCGACTCGAACACACCGGTTGGCTGTGAATGCAGAACGAACGGTACTGCTAATAAACCTTTGATCCATTCTTTAATGGAAAATTAGCAAAATGATTTATAAAAGCTGAGAGGCACTTGCCCAACGTGGAACTCGTGACTTCGAAGAAAACATGAACCTCATGTAACTATCCACACTGCAAAGGACCACAGGAGGAATTGCCAAAAGAAATTGATTTGATAATACCTATGAATTGATCTCGTCGATGAGTTTTGAGTGCATCTGAGTAGGATTAGGACCAAAGGGGTTTTGTTGAGAATATGCTATGGACACGTACACTCAACTCGAAATCTATCAGAACGGTGAGTACAAAAGGTGTGCATGTGCATGTGCATGTGATGTGTTGAGAATGGGGAAATACCTTGTAGTCATTTTAAAAGATCTGATTGAAGAGAAAGGTATAAGAGAAAAAGATCTTGATCTTGGTCTTGAAGGGAAGGATAAAGATGGTATATGTGAAGATATTCTACGACTCTTTAAGGACAGAAGAGTAGATTTTGGTATATGGAGCTCGAGGTTCTGGGGAGGAGAAGGGAGGGGAAGGGGGGTGAGGCGAGTGAGGCGAGTGAGGCGAGTGAGGCGAGTGAGGTGAGGCGTTCTTGGCGTTTTGTTGTGTGTACTTGTTGGCCAATGCGCTGCATGCACACTGCAGGAGAGAAGAGGTAAAAAACAATCACGTGTGCCTACTCGGGGTATGTATCAGATCTTTATTTGTACTTCACTTACTCCTATACAACTTATATACACATCGATCTTCTCTCTCGTGCTACATACACCACTCTTTTAGAATCTCTACCCATCTCAAATCCAGAAGAACTTAGCAATATGAAGGAAAACGACATAGCTTTCTCCCAATCCGTTACTAAATATGCCCTCGAAAATTTAACCGAACTTTCTAGATATATATTGGACCATTATGCTTGGATCCCAAGCAAAGGCTAACTTTATGATCTCGTCCTTCCAAGCCCAATTCCAAAGCTTCATGAAAAGGATTATAGGTGCTAAGAGGAGTATGCTCTTTTGTATATTGTTGTAGTAGAAAATGGTTATATGTGTTTTACATTGTGCTACCCCTCAAGTAGAAGAGTTGTTTGATGGTTAGCATACGATTTCATGTTCGCATTCCCAAGTAGCACATTTTATATATTTGCAAGATTCTTCCGCTTTCGTTGTATTCCAATTCATATCTCCCGGCAACTATCTCCCTACATCATCTTCAGTAATTAATTCAGATGTTCACGTATTGACTTTGAGACATTAGTCCTAGAGATCGGAACCTATATCGTATTTTCTACTATGGGTGTTAGTTTCCTCATTCTACTCAACTTGGAACCTCACGCAGGTCAAGCGGATAACTAAAACTAAACCCAGTGGTCTGAGGCTGTTGGACCCGAAGGTCACGTAACAGGCCTTGAATTTTCTCCCGAACATGCTGACATCGCCCACGAAACATCCTCTAAGAATAAACTCAACAATGTTGAGATCGTTGTTGGGGATGCTCGTGAATCGTAAGAACCCCTTTGGTTTCTCGCACTTCCCTCTTTCCATGTGCTCGCACCACACAATCTCGATGTTCTTTCTAACTTCGTCCTAGAATAAAAATATCAATCGCCACCCTCCAACGGTCATACGATTCGATTTTCATCGACGCCGACAAAACCTCATATCCTGCCTACCTCGACGATCTCATTCTCTCCCTCTCCTCCCCTTCGTCTTCTCAAACCCTTCTCCTCCTCGCAGATAACATCTTGCGCCGCGCACGTGAGCTTTGGGAATAGTAGAAATGTATGTATAATTGGTACACATAGATGTATATAAACGAAATCATTGAAGTGTGAATAAGATGTTGTGTTGAGATCACCGAATTTTTGTTCCAAATAGATTCAATGTTACAACCGTTCTCAATACGGTTACAAGTTCAAAATCCCAAATGAAACCTCGTGAAAAAAAGAGCCAAGAGTCAAGACGCTCTTATTGTTGGACTGCAGTTCGGATTATTGAAAGCCCTGCGCCATATGTTCAATAACAGGCCAACAGCTTCCTTTCCAAAACACAGCCTCAATTCCATTAAAATCTTGTTGCAATAACGAGAGAGGTGTATAACAAGAACGCCACGCCCATAGAACCATGCAGTCTATACTAATAGCAACCAATCCCATGCAATGCAATCCAACTCCCCATGACTGTCCGTAAGTGACGACCCGAATTTAACAATCTTGACCCCAATTCTCCTTAATCCATCCCGCCATCAAGTCTGTCAGCGTCTCATTTCTATAACTACTCACATCCTCATTGGTATATTCTGCCCCAGAAAAGCGTAATGCGACAAGGACCCATGGTTTTATGAAATCTATGAAGACTAAATCTACAGTTTCAAGATTTGAGTCTGTGGAAGGAAAATTAATGCGGGACTCAATACAATTAGGCACACGGTGGAAAGTGATGGGTGCATGAATCGTGTCGTCGCCGTCAGAGCCGCCGTCATCCTTAGTGGTATAGCCAGGGATGAGGTTGGGTTTGTTGGTTGAGGAGGATGAGAGAAGAGGAAATTGAGCGTTAGGTGGTGGTGAGAGATCAGAGATGGGTATCGAGGGGGGGATGATATTGGTTTTATAGGAGATGTGTTCGGGTGGTGCGAGGTTATTTATATCTAGATTTGAGGATGAAAAGATGTTGCCGCCGCTGTTGAGAAGTGTGAGAACCTTTTCAGCAGCAGCTAGTGGCACGTCTTTTATGTAGAGAAATTTGCTGACGAATGGGGAGATAATGAAGGTCGTGTCTCTTGTAAAGGCACCTTTGAATATGTCAAACCTCATGGCGCCAGTGTTAGTTATGGCTATTGTTGCAACGCCATTTCGATCGGGATGGGATACAATATCTGGCATTACTTCGTCACCGAGCCAGGAGAAGAGACTGTCTGGACTAGGATATTTTGCTCTGCTCATCCAAAGATCTTTTGGAGCACAGCCGAAATTGTGATCGAGGTTTAGAGCCTTTCGAGCTTTGGTGATGGAATTAGACACGTTCCTGCCATGCTCCGTAGGGAATGTTGTATCGTTTAACCCAGTGTGAAAATGGTAGCCAAAGAGATTGTTGTCAATATATCTTCTTTGAAAAGACATGCTTGCACGTTTATCAACCTTGGCGTCTTGTGCACCGGACGTGACTTCTTTCTTGGGCGTCTTCTTCTTTTCGTTCTTTTCGATACCTTCAATTGACATCCAGCCAACTGTCTCCATATATCGACCACTCTGTAGACCATATGCCTTAGAGTCGTATATGGCAAAGCTTCGAATATGGCTATGGCCACCAAAGAATTGAATTGGAGTATCCCAATTTTGTTCCCTCAAGGCCTTGTAAATAGCCTTGTATTCTGGCCCATCCAGAGTTACATGACCAATAACCACAAATAAATCAGCGTCTTCTCGAATAGCTTGTTGAAACCATTCTTCCTTGATAGTATTTTCGACATCTTGAACAACAGTATTGTTGGCATTTCTATGAAAATCGAAGAGAAATCCAAATGCCACCACTTTGATGCCCTGATTTTTTGTTATGAACTTGCGATACCTTCTCGCCATGGGGATTTGTTCCCCAGTCTTTGGATTTATATAGTCCAGATTTGAAGCAAGATAATTCCCTTTAAAGTTTGGCACAGTTTGGTCGTATTCTCGCGCGGCCGCATCTGCCTTGTATAATTCATGATTTCCACTGCAGATTATATCGATATCTTGTTCCCTGAAAATGTCATATGTATAACGTCCTTTGGGATCTGATGCATCGTATAATCCATTCCCCTCGATTCGATCCCCGGTATCGACAAGCAAAAGATCCACCCCTTTGTCATCTGCTTGCTTTTTCATCTGCTCCGCGAATGAAATGTAATCGCCCCAGTCCGCCGAGTACTGTGCCCTATTTATTTCAGTTAGTCCACTATGTTTCCTGATAATTCATGACTTGACATACTCTTGTAAGTGACCCCCATGCCACCCATGAGTATCTGTAGTTTGTAGGAAGTTCAGTTGGCCCCATTGTAACGGTCTCATGGGCGCAGCTATAGCAGCTGGAGCAGAAGGCTGGGTGCCCGCTGCGAGAGATGAGAGAAGACCAGTCAAGGTCAATAGATGTTTCGTTATCCTCATTGTGCCTTTAATGTGATGCGCACTATCATTCAAAATTTGAATGTTGAAGTGAATGTCAAACGATAAGAAATAAGACTGTAGGGAAAATGAAAGATACTTATGAAGGGTGAGGATAATAGAGGGTCCTGGTCCTGGTCCTGGTCCTGGATAGAGAGATGAAACTGATATTCAACCCCAGTGAGAGTGAGACCTACCTGCGTGTGGTCAGGCAGATTGAATGTTTAATCAAGAGCTTGGAGCTTGACTCGGGAGTCGGAGAAACGTTTCAATCTTGTCCGATGAAGGCATCAAAAAATTGTTGACATCGAAATATATCAAAAAATTGGGAAAGAATGAGGAATTAAATTTTCTATGTGTTTTGAATTTTCCCAATAAATGACTTGCTATAGTAGATGTAATGGCACCCACTGCCCAATGGCGGAACATATTTCATCCAGAAAAGTTCAAAAGTCATTTAAGAGCTGCGGAACGACTTGTTCATCCACACCAAGAAACGAATGCCTTCATATCAGAACCAAAATTGTCGCAGCCAGGGGACAAGAAGGCAGACTTACCCCTTCATGGCCCAGGTATTGGAAAGATCCCTTTGTTAATATTTATGGGGGCTAATGGTACCAGGCAATAAATATAGACTACTACCCAAGATTTCGCGGACTGTCGCTGTAAAAGATAATATAGCCACCATTTCAGAATCAACAACATGCGCATCTCGTATTCTCAATCAATACCCAAGTCCCTTCGACGCTTCTGTGGTAGAGGATGTTAAATTTGGGGGTGGAAATGTTGTGGGGAAGACGAATATGGATGAATTTGGAATGGGATCTCATTCATTAAATTCATATTTCGGTGCTGTACGTCACCACAAGCCTTTCAGACTGAGATCTGTCGGAGGAAGCTCTGGTGGAAGTGCAATGGCCGTGGCAACGAATACAACTAATATCGCACTCGGCACAGATACCGGTGGGTCAGTCAGATTACCAGCTGCTTACACTGGTACCGCAGGTTTCAAACCTTCATATGGCATTGTGTCCCGCTTCGGTGTGGTACCTTACGCAAATTCCCTTGATACCGTGGGCTTAATAGCACGCAGTTCAATTCGAATACGCGATACATTCCCCTCGTTAAGCAGCTATGATCCTCGGGATCCTACAAGCCTCAAGCCCTCTACTCGAGCCCGTATAAAAGAAAGCCGAATGGAAGTCTTTAGACAGACAAAAATCTCTTCTTCGAATGAATCGTTCTATCTCCGAGAGCTGAAAATTGGGGTTCCAATCGAATACAACATTTCTGAACTCGACCTAGAAGTTTCATGGGCGTGGCAACGAATGTTGGAACTTCTTCAGCGTCACGGAAGCACGATTGTTCCGATATCACTTCCAAACACAAAACATGCTCTATCTGCATATTACGTACTCGCAGCAGCCGAAGCATCCTCTAATCTTTCAAAATTTGATGGGGTCAGGTACGGCACTCGAGAGAAATCAAGTGATGGAGCTGGAGACGTGCTCTATTCTGAGACTAGGGGTGCTGGCTTTGGCGATGAAGTGAAGCGACGAATTCTTCTTGGGTCATACTCGCTAAGTTCTGAGGCGATTGACAATTACTTCATTAAGGCACAAAAAATCAGACGATTGGTACAAAGAGATTTTGACCGCGTCTTCTTACTGCCAAATTATCTACGCCAAGAAGAACAATTTGATCTTAGTGACATGGAAGAAGGCATTCCCCTCGAGAATAAACTGGGTCCTGCAGAAGTGGACTTCATTATCTGTCCAACAGCTCCTACTCTCTCACCACTCGTTGAAGACATTACTAAGCGCCAGACACCGGTTGATATTTACATGAATGATGTATTTACAGTACCTGCCAGTCTTGCCGGTATACCCTCCATAAGTATACCCTGTCCATTGCCATTCATGTTTTCCAAGCAGACCAGACCCTCAACTGTTGGCATACAAATCATGGGTCAGCACTCAGATGATGGTCGCCTCTTACAGGTTGCCTCCTCGATAGAAATGATGTGGGAGTCTAATATGTATAAGGGGTGGGACAAGGAATTGTCCAAACGGCAGGAAAAAATCTTAGAAGCTTCGGACGCAGAGTTAGCAGGCTTGTCAGCAGAGATTGAAAAGGCAGTCGCGGAGAAGGCAAAGGCGAAGGGAACAGAGTCGGAAAGGGCCGCTTCCGAGAAGGTGCTCACGCTTAGACAGACGCATGCCGAGAAGAGAAGGCAGCGCGACGGAAAACGAAGGAATTTTCAAAGACGAACGTGTGAAGAAGACATGGACAAGTGGCAAGAGTTGAGATTCGGGGTCGAGAGGTCGAGAGGCCGCGAGGTCGACTCGATCAATCATCGAGATAGTCCGGAAGGACAACGTGCGTAACTTAGTGCGTAACTTTCAAAAACGATAGCTTGTTTAATGAGATAATATTAAGATTTTTATCAAGATAGTTTTCCCATCGACTCCATCATTCGTCTCTTGGCTCTACACTATTGCATTCCCGCCTTTCTCTCCATTACCATACCAAACCACATCCTTTTCCCTATCCATTTCTTTCCTCTACTTCCCAACCTTAACCCATTCCTGTCCTCCTCAACATCTTCCTCTTCTACCATCTTTTCTAGTACCTCTCCCACAACATGAAACCCCCATTTCTTCCCTTCCTCGATCACTTCTTCAATCTCATGAACATAACTTTCCCCCCTAATTTTTGTTTTCTTTCCTTCAATCTCATCCACAAATCCAGCCCGAGATAATCTACCCATCTCGGCGTGCATATTGGTGATTAATACTCTCCCATCATTCCCTTTCGAGTCGGGTTTTAGTAAAAAGGTTATCGCCGAGAAAAATGCCGAAAGGGGAAGATGCTCGAGGACGAGAGTACTCATGATAATATTCGCTTTCCCTTGGATCAACTTCGGATCTTTAGGGTGATTTTGAGGATTAAGAGCATCAAACTCGTGGAATTGAATACTGGGACAATGACTACCATTGCCGGAGATGAAGGGGTTGCAGCGGGACCGAGCAATTTCAAGCATAGCGGGTGAAAGATCAAGTGCATGAATACTGGAGATATTTTTGGAGAGAGGTGGTGTGAGGAGTCGGATAGTATTACGGGCGGTGCCACATCCTAATTCGGTAACTACAGCGCGATTTTGAGTCTCGGATGGAAGAGAGAATAATGTATTCAGTAAGGAAGGAATGAGGGCAGAGTCGAGGATTTGTAGAGGGTTATGATCTGTGTCGTAAGTTCCGGCCCAGCGATTGTAGAGGAGAGATGTGGAAACGGATTCAGAATGGGTGGTAGATGAGCTTGAGGTAGTCATTGTGAATAGAATTCGAACCAATATTGATCAATAAATTGAAAAATTGTAAATGTCAGTCTTTCGGTTTTGATACAGTAAACTCATGGGCAATATCATCGAGAAAAGTATCATAGGGGGGGTAAGTAGCGTGACTCACGCGCAGAACAATGTATTACAGATAGGGAGTCTCCCCTAACCAGCGAATTCCAAGTTTTCACAAACGGAAGAATCAAAAAGGGAAAAGGTTGTTTTGATGACTTGCCGTTTCTTGAAGCTACATTAGCTCTCGGAAACTACCGAATTTGATGATTATCATTGGTTAATGAAGGGGGCCGTCGGGTATCTAGTGAAGCCTTCAATGCAATATACTTTTATATGCATATGCGGGCACTGCATGAAACGCCTTTGTGATGGTAATTTTTCAAAGAGGGTGGTTTTCGTTTATATCTATTTTTAATCTTGAAATTCTTATTAATAATTCGAAATTACTTTTACTTTAATATATATTTATATTTATATTTATATTTATACTATTTATTATTTATTATTTATTATTTATTATTTATTATTTATTATTTATTATTTATTATT
>NGKJ01000020.1:341103-360459 GCA_002162495.1 Myriosclerotinia curreyana | reverse complement strand
GTGGTTGAACTTCGGGAGGTAATGCTAAGTGGATAAACGAATGGATAAATGGATGATGTACATCGAAATTCGGCAATAAACGTCATTCATTCGTACAATTCAAATTATCAACAAGATACTTTGGTACGATAATTGAAGATGGCAAGTCCTTTTCATTGTAGAGCTTTAGCTAGCTCGACATCATTTGGCTCGAGAGGATTGGTATCTGGTGTTTGGAGCAGACAGAGCAGACAGAGCAAACAGAATAGCAAACAGAATAGCAAACAGAATCAGTTGGGGAGCTTGATAGCTCGTAGATATAAGTCTGGTCCTTATGGATATACACAAGCTAAAGCACTTGTCTATTCGAAATATGGGGAGCCGGCGGATGTTTTATCGTGAGTTTTCCTGAATTAATTCAATTGTACAATAGCTAACAATGTCAAAATCATAGTCTTCACAACCACTCCATCTCCCCCTCTCTCCCCTCAAATTCCATCCTCCTCCGCACCCTCGCAACCCCCATAAACCCCGCAGACATAAATCAAATCCAAGGCGTCTACCCCTCAAAACCCCCCTTCACCAGTCTCCTCGGAACCACCTCTCCCTCCGCCGTCGGAGGCAATGAAGGTTGCTTCGAAGTTGCTGCTCTTGGGCCTGGTATCTCGACTCTTACAAAAGGTGACTGGGTGATCATGAAATCGACTGGTTTTGGAACTTGGAGAACCCATGCTATTGCGGAGGAATCTCAGGTTCTTAAGATTGCGAATAAGGAGGGGTTGAAACCAATTCAGGTCGGTACCGTGAGTGTGAATCCATGTACCGCATATAGAATGTTGAGGGATTTTGAGACTATGGTGGAGGGCGATTGGTTTATCCAGAATGGAGCGAATAGTGGGGTGGGGAGGGCGGCGATACAGTTAGGAAGTAGGTGGGGGTATAAGAGTATTAATATTATACGGGATCGTGAGAATGTAGAAGAGACGGAGAAGATGAAGAAGGAATTGTTGGAGTTGGGTGCTACGAAGGTAGTGACGGAGTCGGAATTGATGGCTCAGAGTTTCAGAGATCAGGTTAAGGAGTGGACGAATGGGGGCAGGGAAAAGGTTCGCGTGGGCTTAAATTGTGTGGGTGGGTATGCTACGAGTGCGTTGATCAAATGCTTGAGTAATGGAGGACATTTGGTTACTTATGGAGGGATGTCGAAGAAACCTTTAACACTCTCTACCGCCGCGTTGATCTTCAAGGATCTTAAGTTTAGTGGTTACTGGGTCAGTAGATGGAGTGATGGACATCCAGACGAGAAAAAGAAAACTGTCGATGAAATTCTAGAGATGACGAGATTAGGAATGTTTAAAGATATTCCAGTGCAGGAATTGAAGTGGGATTGGGATACGAAGGAAGATGTCTTAAAATCTGCAGTGAGGGGAACTTTAGAGGGATTCAGGAGTGGGAAGGGGGTTTTTGTTTATGGGGATACGTAGATCATGGTGGGTGAAAGAATGAAGTAAAATGTGATTGAGTATTGTGATTTATCTGGATCTGGATATCGTGATTTGGAAATGGGACATGGGCCTAGAAACAACGCAACACTTGCAATAAATTGGGGGATCAGACTTCATAAGCACAAAGTCGAAGTCGACTAATTCTGATGGTTCAAAGTCCAACCCCAGTACCCTCTTCTATTGTTATACCCAAGTTTCGACCTCTTCACATTAATCTTCACCTCGTCATCACTTGTATCATATGCCAGTCCCCTGACTCAAATTCACAGACGTCTGAATTGGCGGTGGGGTGGTACATTGTATACATACAGATACGAAGCTCAAGCTTCTTTAGTATTTGAGAGCTCAGGTGAGACTAGATTACATTTTCCCCCTTACAACCCGGCTATTGTGAAGGAAGAGACTAGATTTGGATGTCTTCATGGGGTGACTTGAGTTACTCACTCGTAGCCGAGGAAGGATGTTTCCCAAAAATCTACGCCAAAACCCTTGTTTGCTTTTCAGAAACAGAATTTTTCTTTGCTGCATGATAGGTCATTGATCCTTTGAAATAGGTGACACATTTAACAAATGCGCATCACACGAAGTAGCAACATGTAAATGTTCATGAAAACAGAAAGTGGCCAAATTCCAAGAAATAGGGGGCTGTGAAGATAGGTTGGTATTGAAACACAATATTGTGTATCAAACAATCTGTGTTGATTGATTCAACTCAGCTCTACGGTCCAACTCCAACTTATGAGTTTCTACAAATATGTATATTGCTTTCGGTGACGGAATGGAATTGTTTCATTGTCACGCCTTCTATGCATCAACGAGTTTCTTTGAAAATTGTACGAAATGTTTAAAATTAATCAATGATTCCAGACTCAGTACATTTTGGATCGAGGGACAATTAAAAGTGCCATCTCCTCTTGCATCGACTAATTGTAACGGAGCGTTCGACGGTCGTATGCTGAATCTGATATGCAGGAACCAGTCTGTAATACAACATGATTGATTTATCATCTCGCCTTCTCTGAGGCAATAGCTTGCTTGTAACTTCAGCGATACTTCTATAGCTCCCCACGATTCGGCGAGACTCGCAAGATCCCTTTGCACCTCACAAACCATTCTCCCTCCTTCTCCCTTCAATCATCGAATACAAAATCTCCATCATGGCAGATACAACCTCAAGCAAAGATAGCAAATCAGATATCTACAAATTGACCGATCAAGATGGGAGTTTTCATAGGAAAGAGAGACAATTCCGAGATTGGGTGAGCACTGAGCCCTGATGCTAAATTCCCGGCGGAGAAGGGAAGATATGTACTTTATCTGAATCGAGAATGCCCTTGGTGAGTTTCTCCCGATGTTTATCATTTGCAAGATAATAGATCGGTATCGAAGTAATAGTCAACTAGGGCTCATCGTATCAGTCCGTGGGAAGTAAATTAACCTCAAGGGTCAATTTTCAATTCAAGTGGAGTTGTGTTTATTGTGAAGTTTATCCACTTCCTACTACACATGTAATTGGTCAATGTCAATGTCAAGAATCAATCTAACATCCGTCACCAACTTGAACACGGTAAAACTCACATCTGATACCAACAGATAAAGTCAGGCAATTATCTGGCTAAGATACAAAATCGTCATATATTATCTCATTCCATGAGCGTAGAATAAGAATAATAGGTTGTCTCACCCCAAGACACCAAATAAACGTCTATTTTCCCAAGTCTCGGGAATATGGTTACTGGAATATGGACCTTAACTAATGCATTCGATAACCAGATATGCAGCACGACTTTGAGGTTACCAAAGGAGGATGGATATATTGTTGGTTGACGCTGTTATGAGGCTATAACGACGGGGAGAGATGCGCAAATGGGTTGCGACTTGGGAAATATCTTTGGTATCTGATAGATGACCAAGTACAGTAGATGATAATTCCAAGGTTCACAATTCGGATTCCTCACTCGAGAACAACAACCAAATTTCCACTTTTACCTCACCAAGCCTGAGGACCAGTAGAGCCCATCCCGTCTTCCATCAACCCCTTCCTGTGACTTTGATCATCCCCCTTCTCAGAAATTACATATCACATGTTGATCACCAGAAATTCATTCAAAAGATCCAAGGCTTCAGCACAATGCTCATATCATTTACGTTCTCCTCTTCGAGCACTGTAGCACAAGCCCAAGCAAGCTAGCACCGCCAACAATCTCGACCATAACGCACCTCTACCACGAATCCCTTCGTCATCAACAACAAACTACTTTCTGTTCCCCCTTCGCAAACGAACAAGAAGAAAAATACCTCCCCACCCCCATCCCCATTTCCCCACCAACAAAACGCCCACCAAGCCAGTTATGCATGCAGACCAAAAACTCCCCAATCCATCCCTAACAGTCCGAAATCGACCCGATCTTGGCGAAGAAGTAGAAAAGAAACAAAGAAACACGATCAACCATGGCGTTGTGCCGCATCTCTAAAGGCTTCTTCCTGCATTGCCAACAATTGTTCTGGCGTAAGACCCGATTGTTCGAGTTTATTTGCTTTCTTTTCTCTTCCCTATAATTTCGCTTAATTAGTATTTCTCCTATCTTTTTATTCCCCAACATCTTAAGTTTGTGAAAGATGACGAAGAGTAAAACACACCTTCAGTTGTTCTTTGTGCTCACTTGCCACATCCATAATGTCCTTCACATACTCCCCAAAGCCCAACTGCTCCAATGCTTTCGTAATGTGTTCACACGCAATAGTCTTCTTACTTTCCTTCTCGGAAATTTCGTTTGCTTCGGATGAAATGAGCGTGATGAATTCGACGCAGCATTCGATAAGCAAGTCACGGGCGTCCTTGCCAAATGCAAGACCGGAGCTGGCAGGGAGAATCTCGGTTACTATCTTTTGGACGGTTGCTAGAGAGAGTGAAAATCAGTGAGTGTTTCATAGCGGAAATGAAAATTAGCAGGAAAGAAAGATGGCGGAGCTGGGCCTAACTATTGAATGAGACGACGACGCGGTTAGATTGCTGTTCCTGGAGCCCAATTTTTGGTGGTATGCGGAGATTGTAGGGGAAGATGTCTATCTGAGACTGTCTTCAAAGAATAACTGGCGCCGGAATTATAACATCCATCCTGCCCAAGTGTCTCAGAAGATTGGTAGCAAGAAGTAGATCTAGTATATGGAGGTGTCGTGATTGCAAAGTTGTCCAGGAAAGCATCTCCTAGATCATCGGAAGTTTCGGGTGATTGTGAAACTCGATAGAGATAGTCAGAGACTTCGAAAGGCACCAGGTTTCCCAATGCCGAATGTACAAAGGCAATATGGTATCGCGCCTTTTCTTCCTCATTGTCAGACAAAGGTGGCGATTCAGAGGTTGACTCAGTAGCTTGCAGACTTGAGTGCCCTGAAGGAAGTCTAACGACGGTACCGCTATGAGAAAGTCCGTCTTCGTGGAAGTCGCCTTTTGGGTCTTGGCAGTGTTGATCTCGTGTTTCAGTGGAGAGTTTCGACTGTGCAAAAGTAGAAGTTGTGGAGGGAAGAGTATCGATTTTGGTGTTCTCTTCTTTGCCGATCAAGGAGCTTTCATGATTCCAGTGACATCCAGAATAACCACTAAGAATCGGATTGTCAGGAGGGCTCTTTCCTGTTAATCGTGCTTCATATGAATGTTGCAGTTTTAAGGTTGGACGGACAATGGTGACTAGTTTTGGAAGGATTCGACCTCGAACGGCATTTCTTCGTCGTGGACCGATCGTAGCACCAAGGCTGGATATTCTTGGGCTAGGTATTGGCCGAGAGCTTCGGCGAGTCCCAATATTAGATATCGGTTTGGGTTTGTAGATATTGGATGGAATGGGATCAATCTTCCAGTTAGGAGATATTTTAGATACGGGACAATGTGACCTATGAGTATATCTTCGAAGAGTTGTATAGCCTCCGGTCAAGAATTGAGCTTGCGGCCATGAAGCATTTTGTGGCAAAGTGTCCACAGATGTGCTTTTGAAATAGCGAATTTGATGTTTATGGGAATTTTGCCATGGAGTAACGTTTAAGTTATGTTGGTGAAAGTCCTTGGGAGTCCCAGAATGTGATCTTGATATCAATATGGAAACTTCTCTGTGCCATGCTCGGATCTCTTCCAGTACTTTTTGCACATGTTCAAGATGCCTCCGACCAGAGTTAAGATTAGACGAGAACCCCGGGGAACTAGAATCTTCAGGTGAAGCTAGCGGCGAATTCTGAGTCGAACCCATTTTCATCAAGTTCTTGGAGGGTGATCCGAAAGCTAGACTTGATGTTCTATTTGGAATAGGTGTCGCAGCCTCCACCAATAAAGCGTGGTTCTTAAATCTATAAGGTGACTTATGATATAAGAATGGTGATGGGGTATGAGTCGCGTCTAGGTAGTGATAATGATGAACTGACTCTTTGAACTGAACGGATGAAGCCTCCGAAGTAGTTGATGATTTTGTCCGTTTAATCGCAGAAATAAAATCTGTTTTTTGACCTTGGGTGGATTTTTTGCATGATGATGCTGATAACATAGGATCCCAGGAGATAGTGTTTTCGCCAGTGAGGATTGGTGCTTTGCTCATCCCATTTGCGCGGGAAGAGCAACCGCAATCGTTGTCCATGGCTACGGATAATAATGATGATGAATATAGAAGAAAAAGAAATAAGTGTTACCTTTTGGAAGAGATAGATCATCGTTACCTGTGAAGAAGGTGCGTTAGTTAGAGACTCTTGAGTTCTTGAAAAATAATATGTGACAGCAAAAAAGGGGAAGGAAGGAAGCACTTGGATTCGCGTTGTCACAGTATGTAGGCATTTTGAAAATGGTCTGAAGGATTCGAGGAGTTTTGAAGTTGAGGATTTTAAAGATTTTGAGAACTTGATCTTTGACTACCAAAGATACCTCTGAGAACAACGTCTTGAACAACTTTATTCCAAAAAAAAAACGGCCCTTCACCTCAATTCACTTCCCAAGGAGTACGATCACGTGACGAAATAAGATTCACT
Organism: Myriosclerotinia curreyana; assembly: GCA_002162495.1. Lineage (NCBI taxonomy): Eukaryota > Fungi > Ascomycota > Leotiomycetes > Helotiales > Sclerotiniaceae > Myriosclerotinia > Myriosclerotinia curreyana. Next base: position 353,968 of record NGKJ01000020.1, on the reverse strand, counting down.
TTACTTACTTGAGAATTCTCTGTCGGACATTTTGAATGTATGGGGTGTAGAAAGGAAAATTGAAAAATTTAATACAAATTTTCGAGTAATAGAAATGGTCCGGTCCGTTGTCTTTTTCAGTTTTGGTGATATTGATATGATATTGATGAAGTATCTCGAGAATGTTACTTTTTTCTTAAATAACACGTGATGTTATGATGGGATTTTAATACAAGCCTTAAATATTAGGCAAAGAAGAAAGTTGAAGTCAAAAAGTTCCAGGTCGCGTTTTCGTCTGCGGGAACCTCTGGGATTTATTAGGCCCTTTTGTATGCCACGATCATCATAAGAGACCGCGACTCAAAAATGCACTAAGCGTCATTGGGTTTAATAAGCGAAAAAAATAAAAAAATAAATTATATTATTATTAAAGACTTGAGGAAAAAAGACTTCGATCTAATAAAAGCAAAAGCAAATACAAATACAAATACAAATAATACACAACATACAATTGTAAAAGAGGCAACAACAATATTGCGCACTTTTGCTTTTGCAACTATATCTAACATTACCTACCTAGGTAATAAATATCATATCAATAAGAACTGGTACTGATATTTTGGAAGGATATGTCAAGTACTTTTAATAGGTACTCGAGATGTAACACAATAGTATATTTTATACATCTGAAAGGATTTCTAGATCCTTTAATCCCCATAGTCTGGTATCGTACAAGATAATGTACAAGTACGCGCTCAATATGATCGCCAGTTTCATGATAACCCCCAACCTCAAACTCCATGAATATAAATTTACCATGAAGCTTTCAAAATCATTATCGGACACTTCTAGGGATCTTGACTTGTCCTCTCTTTCTGTCCATCAAAGGCCTTCCATATCTCCAGCCTGTTCCGCGTGCTCCTCTACCATCTTTACCAATATCGTCGACATTAATGTCCTTGATTCTGAATTCCCATCTTGGCGTATTAATTTTCGTTATCTTGGCCTCTTCCGCCGCCTTGCGGTCAGCTATACGCTGCCTCGCTTCATCTTCCGCCTCATTTCTTGCATCTTCTCGCGCATATCGTTCTTCACGGGACAATCCAGCATTAAAGTCTTTCTGCATCTCAATCAATTCGGGATGTGGTATTCTTTTATCTGCAGGCAGTAGGGTTTCATCAAAAATCTTTGCAGCATCCTCTCGTGTGAAATGTCTAGATTCTGAAGTGGGGTGGAAAATTTGTTGCCCAGTTGCTGCGTGAATAGGTAAATCATTGATCGATTCATGGTTGGTTCTCCCTTCTCGATTAAATTCAGTCAATGGAAGCATTGACATAACAGCGTCGGCGTATGGTCTCGCAAGAGGTTTTCCCTGTGACAATGATGATTAGCTCGAGGTTGGAGACGGATCAAAAACAGAACAAATATACAAAGAACTTTCAGAGAGGCTCGCATGCATAACTTTGTAACCATGTAGTTGTCTTGAAGACTAATCGGATTTTATAAATCATCACAAAGTGCGTTAGAGTGTTAAAAGAAAAGTTTGTAAACATACCATGCGCTCCCATTCTTTCTCCAACTCCTTAAGGCGCACAACTGCTCCGACGCGACTCATTTCGACTCCAAGCTTAGCACTCACTTCTCTCACCGACTTAGCATCTTGCATGATATCTGACCAAATGAGCTCTCGCATTTCTTCACTTAGTACAGGCTGACTCATAAATCTTCGATTGCTTGGAAATGGCAACATGTCTCTTGCAGTTGTTGGCGGTAATTTTTCGTTACCGTTCTCATCGGGTTCATTTTGACTTTGTGTCGAACCCTCCTTCTTCGACTCCGCTGCAGCATCCAACACTCTCTTTAATTTACCATCATTGTTGTAGGCGCTCATATAATTTGTTGAGTTTTCTAATGGATTTCTGAAGTTCTCTCCTTGTGTGCCAAGCCACCTGAAGAGCGCCCGTCTTGCCCTGGTAGGTCTTCGTGCATTTTGTGGAGGGGTCAACGAGAAAGATCGCGAAGGTACTTGATTAAGAAAGGATTTTGCATAAGCTGAACCAGACGCGAGTAAGTTAGGGCATCTCGAAGAAGTATTCATGATTGAGAACGACTCAATTGAGGTGATGAAAGAAAGTACTTGAGGGGTGGTTGACAAAAACCGTGGGGTCCCTGTTGTAGATGAAAATTCTATAAAGTTACACCTCCGGAATCAAAGCTTCAAGAAGACGCTAAGCGAGACGATCACGTGTCTATCAATAAGATCTTGATTTATTTCTCGAAAAGTACATCGCGGGCCTGTATTCTGAATCCTCACACAACAAAAACCCAATACTTTTATATTTTCCTAAGGGAAGTTTTTGGGTTGGTGGTGGCTCTAACTCTAATATCCTTCTAATAGGCTTTATGAACAGCCGGAGATTCTATGATCAAGTTCTTGCGAATCTTCTCTACTTCCTCAACTGTGAGACCACATTTCTCTATTACATATCCTTCCGCCCCGCCAAACTTCTCATGGAGCATCTCAAGGGTAGCAAGCATGTTCTCAGCTCTAGCTTTCTGTTAGTAACAAATATTCCTTGATGGGCTATACAACATACTTGGAGCTAATTAGATTCGCTGCCCCTTCATGGTCATCCTTAATGGCTGGGTGCTGCATTAAATGTTTGATGATTCCAGCCTTCCACTCTCGTGGAAGTCCAAATTCTGTCAAACTATACTCTCGAGCCACAATCTCATCGTCCACCCCGCAAAGGGATAGTATTAATGCGCAAAGAACACCGGTTCTATCTTTACCAGCCGTACAATGAACGATCAAAGGTTTGGAAGGTTCGTTTGCAAGATGAAGGAGGATAGTCCGGTATGAGGTTGGAGCATTATTCAATATATCAGTGTACGCCCGAGTGAAACCCTTAGGAATAATAGTTAGTCATATTCTCTCTTTACAGCTTCTAGCCCAAAAAAATCTTACCTCGGTGCCCTTTGAAGCATAATCTCTAAATCGAATGGCGATTTTCTCCGGGCTATAGTCCAGCTCCAGAAACACTGGCGCGAACACTCGCTGACAGCCCTCCCACTCTACAATTCCTCCCCTACCAGCTGCCGCATTTTTATCCAGCTCATTCTGAGATCTTAAATCATAGATATGAGTGATGCCCAACTGCTGCATAGTAGTAATTCCATTCTCGGTAACCCTTTGAGGCTCGCCACAACGATAGACAATTCCTTGTCGTACGGAATGCGAATTTGGTCCCGATGCAAGAGGATATCCGCCCAGGTCTCGAAAGTTAGGAATACCTTCGACGGTGATAAACGGAGGCTCAAGTGCTTTTTCATGAAGATCTGAAGTCATATTGAAAGTTTTGGAGCTATTGTGTTTATGTATCCTGAAATGTAGATTATTGTAGATTATATATTTGGCCAGTTGGTATTGTATGTACAAATTCCAATAGAGGAAGTCTAACCGAGGCCACTCATAAATAACTTCATCGCCACGATGACTGAGCAGTCATCAACCAACATTCGGATATTCACAACCCATTTACATATCACATATTGAAGAATCCGTTAAATCATAAAACTTCCTATCTGGTAACCTCACTATTGCTAATAGTACCTAGTAACCATACATAATCTCATAATCCGACAAACAAACGAATATTCAACCAATCTCGCCACCTGGAAATTCTACGCATGACTTCAGAATCCATTCATCTAGATCCCCACAACATTCAGCCTATCGTCATGCCTCACAGAGAGCCCAATACACCAGGACCACAAACACAAGATTCTGCCGAACGCGCAGCTCGAATCCAGGTCAAGAATCGTAGGAAAGTATATCTTGATCGTCATCCATCATATTTCACAGCCCCGGACCTAGAGCTTTCAGGTCAATTATTGCTATACCGAAGAAGAACTGTACGAGAACTAATTATGTTCAGATCCCTTATTATATGACCGATGCATTAGAAGATTCCAGTCTGCTGCTGAAAGAGAAGCGGATGGAAGAGCAAAGGGTTATTCTGGTAGGCGGTTCTTTTATGATCTCGACCTCTTCTGATTCTTCTAATGTTACTAAAAGTCTTTACCAGGCGTATTAGAAGCAGACCTGTATCGGTCAGAAGCCAAACTTGCTGCATTGAAAGGCAATCCTGCTTCTTCGTCGAAGGATGAAGATGAAGATGAAGATGCCGGACGCATTGAAAAAGATCATGGAGTTCCATATCTAAGTTATGCAAGAGGTCAAAGTGGTGAAGTGTTACCTGAAGACCCGGATGAAGTACCGACAAGCAAGGAGGAGGGCTTTGAGAGGTGGAAATTTGAGATGACACTTAAATTCCTCCGAGGAGAGGATCGAGATTTCGATTATAAAGATGTAGATGCTGGTGGGGAATGGGATGAAATTGAAAACAGGGACGTTGAAGAGCGATGGTTTGAGGATGAGGAACCAGAATGGGTAGGGGAGGAAGATGTTGAGGAAACAGGTGGTGGAGAGACTGGGATACAAGATTTTTAAAGAACAAGCATCACAATACATGCATTGCTTTTCGTCAAGGACTTTACTTATATGATATTCTTGAGCTATACCTACTGTATCTAGGTAATCAGGTCTGGAAAGTAAGCAAAGCTAACTTGAGAAGAGAGAGATATAACCAGCATTCATTCTCTTCAAAATGTTACAAACATCTGAAACTAACTCAATGCCATCATCCATATTGCATCAATAGGTTCATTGTTCCAAATAGACTACTCCAATATATCGAATAGGTTCAATGCATTCATCGTCTTCCGGATTAGGAGAGTTGTGTTTTCCTTTGAGCAACAAATCTACCATGCCACAGTTGAACTTTCTTATTAATAATGAAATGAAACATTGACAGAATCTATGAATATGAGGTGGAGACAGAAAGACACAAATGATGTCCAATGAATGTGTATCCAAATGGTTTGTTGTTCAAAATGAATGATGGACAGACAGTACAAAGGTCACATGGATTGAATGATTCACCATTCCTAGTTCGGTTATCGGCTTTATCGATAAGAGCATCTTCATAAGGCTACTTAAGTAGTTGTCTAACTCTACCTACTTACTATGACACAATTTATCCAACAACCCACATTCTTATAAAGTCCAGCTTGTGTTCAAGCTTTCGACACCTTTGAACACATAAAAAAACAAAGCCATACAACTGATACATATCACAAAACAAATTACAACAACCCCCCTCACAATACCTTCGAGACCCGCTCAACATCAAAGGAAGTAACCCCGCCATCATGAACTTCCTTCACAGTACTCTCGATCGACTTCGTGAGTTTACACCAGTATCTAATACCTCTACGTTTCGCACCAACGGACAAATCACACCAGAAGAATTCGTAGCAGCAGGAGATTACCTCGTATTCAAGTTCCCAACATGGTCATGGGCCGATGCATCCCCAACAAGCAAGCGTGCAAATTACCTACCAGCCGGCAAGCAGTTTCTAGTTACTCGTGGCGTTCCTTGCCATCGCAGACTCGATGACGATTTTGCAGGTGAAGCAGGTCACGATGAAACTGTTGTTGGAGATGGAGAGGATTTCAGAGGTGCCGGTCCTCATTCGCCAGGTGATGATGAAGATGGTTGGTTGAGGACTGGAGGATTGGCCGCCAGTCAAGAAGCACGAGCAAGAGATGTGAGGACTGTAGATGAGAGTGGTGAGATGGGTGAAAGAGAAGATGATGAAGATGATATTCCAGATATGGAGGACGAAGATGACGACGAGGAAGCTATTATTCGCGATCCCAAGGCTGATAACGCAAATTCGTGAGTCGTCTTCTTTGAATCTTGAAATGGATTTGAAAGTCTAATACTAACAACTCATCAATTAGATCTCGTCGAACATATACTATCTATATCGCATACACACCCTACTATCGAACTCCTCGATTATACCTCTCAGGATACCTCTCAAGTTCCCAACCTCTCCCACCACATCTCATGATGGAGGATATCGTAGGAGACTACAAAGACAAAACCGTCACACTAGAAGACTTTCCATACTTTAGCAACAACATCAAGATGGCCTCCATCCACCCCTGTAAACACGCAAGTGTTATGAAAACCCTACTGGACCGCGCCGACGCAGCCTTGAAACTCCGACGAGAGAAACAAAAACAAGGCAAGATCGTACCTGGAGCAAAAGATACTGGCATGGAGGGTCTGGTTGATGATTTTGAAAAGACCAAGATCAGTGACAAAAAGGCTGTGCTAGATGGCATGAAAGCTGGTGGGAATGGCAACGATGAGTGGGAGGTATTGCAGCATGATCAAGATTTTGCGAGCGAGCAGGATGAGGTCGCTATTCGTGTGGACCAGTATCTCGTTGTATTCTTAAAGGTAAACATTCTGTACAATTATACTAATGGATATGCTAACACAACCATAGTTCATGGCAAGTGTAACACCGGGTATTGAGCATGATTTCACCATGGGGGTTTAGGTCGTAGTCATCCTTGATTTATGGTTTCATTCAGGATGACGACACACGGATTTGAGAGGACATAATTTTTTTGGCTTACTTTGATATGCAGGAGTGGAGCAATCCTTACTAGGAGTTTGGGTCGCGTCGGATAGGTCTTTGCACAAACACAGCGTACCATACCAGTATAGAAAACCAGGATTTAGTAACAAATTTCCATCTGTAATCATGTCTTTGTGCTACTGCACGTTCCAGTGGGTCTGAATAGTTAAGTGGCGAGGGATGTAATCTCGAACGCTCAATTCGTTTGATTGTTTGAGCGATTGTTAAACTCCTAGGGGTTCAAATTGTTCTTGATATACTCAACTGGTTTGAATATTCAATGTGAAAACAAATAATCGGCAAACTCAATTTTTACACAAGTTGAGCCCCTTAACTACCTGAAGAGCACTTGCTATTGCATATTTATGGATATCCAAGTGTGAATGGCACTGGTTGAAACAAAGGTCTTATTGGTATATTTGCCAGGAGTATGCTATTCAATACACGTCATTCATCCCTCCCAAGCCCTGCCCATGATCCTCATAACGACTTCTAAAACTTTCATCCTTTTACAATCGTAACATCTTGGCGACGTAGTTCTCAATCAACTGCTCGTTAGGGAAACTCATATCCTCCAATTTCTGTGCATATGGGGTTGGGACTTCGGCACCAGTAATTCGTTGAGCAGGGGCATCGAGGTAATCGAAACCGAATTCCATGGTCAAGGCAAGCAATTCAGCGCCGACACCGAAAGCTGGGAAGCCGGACTCAACGGCGAGAAGACGGTGAGTCTTCTTGAGGGAGGTCATGATTGTTTCGACATCCAAAGGTTTGATAGATCGGAGGTTGATAACTTCGACTTCGACGCCATACTTCTTCTTGAGGTTCTCAGCTGCGACAAGGGATTGTCCGACGCAGCGAGACAAAGAAACGATAGTGAGATCCTTTCCAGCACGCTCAATCTTAGCTTTGCCGAAAGGAATAACGAAGTCATTCTTCTGGGCAGCCTCGCTCATAGGGAAAGATTGACCGTACAACAATTCGTTCTCGAGGACGCAGACAGGGTTGGGGTCACGGATAGCGGCTTTAAGTAATCCTTTGGCATCTTCGGCACTCCATGGAGTGACGACCTTGAGACCGGGTATGCTTCCGTACCATGCAGAGTAATCTTGTGAATGTTGTGCTGCGACACCAGATGCGAAACCGTTAGGTCCGCGGAATGTGATGTTGCAAGGTTGGATACCACCGGACATGTAATGGGTTTTGGCGGCGGAGTTGACGATTTGATCAATGGCTTGCATGGCAAAGTTGAAAGTCATGAACTCGCACTGTAGAATCGGTTTTAGCCATTATTTTCTCTTATCTCGATAGACATCCAGCCGATAGTGAGAACAGGAAAAAAGTCCTTACCACAGGATGTAAACCTGCCAATGCAGCACCAACAGTCAAACCACAGAAACCCGATTCAGTGATAGGACTGTCAATAACTCTCTTTTCACCGAAACGATCCAGTAATCCCTTGGTAACCTTGTATGCGCCATTGTATTGGGCGACTTCCTCACCCAGAACAAAAACCTTTGGATTTGACTCCAATTCTTCCGCCAAGGCTTCGTTCAGGGCCTCTCTGACTGTATATTCCTTTACACCACTCTCCTTTGCATATCCTCTGCTTTGCACAATGGCCGGTAGACGGGAAAATGGTTGAAATGCACTTCGTGTAGGGCGAGTTGAAGAAACGAAACGAGACGCTGGGCGCAAGATTCGTGACATCTTGAAGATGGAGGTTGTGTGATAAGAGGAGAGACCTCGGCGAAGAAGTTCAAGAGAAGGTCGTGAGGTTGTCAAGGGATGGAAAATTGACAAGCTACTAGGTATTCTCACAAACCTTCAATTCAAATCGAGTGGCACGTTGGGACTTTTTGTTCAAAGCTTATAATTCATGCTCCGAAATGTTGATAGGTCCGCTAAACTAAATCAGGTTAGCCTCCGGAAGCAATAGGGCCGACATTCAAGGTCACAAACTTCAAATAATAATCTTGATGAACTTCACATATGCAAGAAGTAATTGAAATGAGGATAAAAGTTATTACTCTATCATAATGTTCCAAAGGTTTAAGTGAATCTCTGTCGGAATATACAAATGAAAACTCATAGGGCTAGGGATTCAGAGTTTTGGTTGATCCACTCACTGCCTTATATATGTGTTCAGTGTACCCAGGCCTCATTCTTCAGAACGTGTTGAATATCGAGTTTTTGGGAGGTTTAGATGGGAATAAGAGAGCTATTCAAAGTTCTGGTTGATCCACTGGCTTATTATTCCCAAGTGCCTAGTGCATTCAAGCCTCATAACTTAGCATAAGTACGTACATGGTATTCCTCTTTGGTGAGCCATAGTATGTATCTGCCTAGGGGTGTTGTTTATGTGCGCCCAACACCTGGAAACGTGGGTATGAGCGGGTGCTGTGGGAAGATAGTGCGTGCAACGGTGCTGTCTGCAAGAGCCTTCACCAGATCTTTTCGCTTGTGCCTATTTCGTGAAAGGGGTTTGATATCGGAGGTAGGTTTGTGCGGTCATGGGTGGTCAAGATCTTTTGGCGATCCTGACTTGACCCAATTGAGTATTTTGGATAGGGATCTCATCTTTGCTAGATTAGAAGAAACTAGATGTGATAGGAAAATGACAAGTGTTCACAACTAAGAGTTTATATACAGAGGAATGCGGACTTTGGTAATTGTGAATGGTTTTGGTGGTTGATTTGTTTGTTGGCAACCGTCACTTGAAGTTTGATGAGAGAAATGGCAGTGCTTCCATTGACATGATGAGGGTGTGCTGTGAACCCGGTGATTTCATAGTGAGGAACTCCGGGATCATACCTTAAGTTACTGCATAAAGTTGTATATTGGAAGATAATCAACGAATGAATGTCGATAAGAGCACACGGATGTGTGTTATAGGAACTTAGAAAGATATTCATTTCATAGTTTCGTTATTCGTTAATTATGCGATATTTCCAATCACAAAAGAGCTTTCACCACATACCCAGATTTTTTACGAGATCCATATACTGGTATTTTATGGCCTTATTACGCCTTCAGTCATCGAGACATAAATACATTCAACGCGTTTCCACCTTCATGTGACCAATTCCAACTATGGTCAAGAATCATAAAACGAGTACAAGATAGAGCCGAAGAACACCGTTACCAGCAATTTTCCATAGTCCCACCCTTCGAACAATCTTGCAAACAATGATTTTGGCACGAACAATGGAGTCGAAGCAGAATAGGTCCGGACACTAGCATGAGCCGGCGCGCTAAAATATGTAAAACTTCCAATGACGATCGCAATCGCCAAATGGAAGATAGGAAACCCTGGAACTTATTAGCACATATGATCTTGTGAATGTATGAAGGATTTCGGAAGATACTCACATTGTGGTGAAGGAAGTGAACGATGACGGCCCCGTGCAAACCCAGGGAAATGATGACGCATCAATACACCCCTGCGACCACGACGTCTAGGCTCCGCTAAAGGACCCGTCCAAAAATGAGAGCGGATACTGCGAAGAGCGAGAAGAAGTCCAGGATTGACATTCTTGAGCAAAAAGAACTCCTCTTCCCATCCAAATATCGTATATACAAAGAAAGACACCGAGACGAAAACCGTCATATAGACACGAATCACTAAGCTCTGCATACGAATAAATAGCGCGTATAGGGCTGCCATTGCATCGAAGATTCCTTGGAGGGGAGTAATGTGATTGTCATTTATCCTGTTGCGTAGAGATATGATTTGTTGTTTTGTGTCTGCGAATAGTTGATTAATCATTGTGTATAGGCGAAGAACGTTGGTAATTATCTTGCTTATTAGCGGTATTTGGGGAAGTGGTGGCCTGGGAAAACGATAATCTTCGAAATCCGTTAGTAGCCAGCGAATGTATAAGACGGGGCGCTGAAAATAGGTGAGTATATCGCTTATTGATGGTAGTTTCAGTGCTGATGGAATTATATATCTGAAGAACCCGGTAAGTACGTTACCCAGATATGCGAATGGGCGGAGAATGTAGTAGAATGCTCGAGGTATTAAGGCGAATGGGCGAAGTATATAAGCGAGTAGTTTGCCAATATATGCGAATGCACGGCGAATTAATGCGAGTGGACGATGAGTATAGGTAAGGATGTTGCTTAATGATGGTACTCGATCCAGCAGTGGTGATTCAGGAAGAGACATGCCTGTAGCCGCTCCTGGCGACCCCGCAGGAGGAGGGACGCCTCCGGGGGGTAAAGGTGCATCTTCGGCTGCTTGGCTCCAGGCAAGTAGATAGTAGTATAAAGAAATATAAACGCCGAACGCGAATATAAGGGCCACAATAAAGGCTATGAAGATCGATACTTTGATTGGATCGAAAGAAACATCTACAACTGGAGTAGTAGAGTCGGGCTTGTCGTCTGGCGATCTTTCAACCGGTGACCCGGAGAATAAACCCAATATTGGTGCTATTGGTTTCAGAAATACGGTCACTATTTTCGTTACTATCGGTAGAGTTGATGTAATTGCTGGTGTAATATGGTCTGAAGGATACTCAGGTTTGCCGTCTAAGAATTTCATAATCGTAGAGGGTGCACCGGGAAGTACAGCTACTATTGATTCTATTGCAATCGGTAGAATAGCTTCTGCTGCGGGTGGAATGCGTTCTGCTGCGGGTGGAGTATATTCATCCCCAATCTCCAATACTGGTGTAATATCTTCTGGCCTAACATCTGCAGTAGGTGGTGAAACAGGTCCCGCACCAGATTCCGTTAATATATACCCGAGTTTTGACCCTTTTAAAGTTGGCCAGAGGGGGAGATCTCGTAATTTGTTTCCAAGCCTCCATCCAATTATACCTTGAAAGAGGCCTTCATCGACCGGTCCTTTCCATGCCGTTCCATCTGATCCATCTGATCCAAACGAATCTCTCATCTTTGCCGCAAGTAACGCGTCTTGAATCTTTTCTGATATAGCCTTTGTGATTTCAGGTTCTGCTGATGTTTCCACGAAATCCGGTCCTCCTGGTGAGATTTTTAGCGTTTGTTCATCTTTGGATCCCGCGAGAATATCTCCAAGTATAGACCCTGATAAACAGTCTTTGACGCTACGTCCTTCCAACATTTGTCCGAGTTTTGTTGCTGCTAATTTCTCTCCGAGTTCTGACCCTTCCAACATTTCTTTAAGTTCTGATTGGGCTGACGCTTCTGAAAGTTTTGACCATTGCATATCTAATCCAAGTTGTGATCCCTTCAACATCTCTCCAAGTGTTGCTCTTGATAGTCTCTGCTCTGATTCTGGTTCTGGTATTGGTTCTTGTTCTGGTTCTGGTATTACAGAAATGGATGTAGAGCCGCGAATACTCGAAAGCCATTGCGAAAGTGAAGAGGGAATTTCGAAAATATGCAATACGCTCTTGAGATTCGCCTGAACAGCCTTAAAAACATTCATCATGGGTAGTACAGATTTCGGTATATCCAATACGTAACGAGTAATATAATTGAGCCCACGTTGTACGGGCCCCAAATTTAACACCTGATATCCAACCATGGCGAATAGTGGATCCCACATGGTTGAAGAAGTGACGATGAAGATAGATGTGACGGCGAAAGTAGTAAGATATCCGAGAAAGCTCATTATAGGACCCCACTCGACAGCATCGAAAGCATGAATTACATCCCAAGCCCTTGTGGAAGTGATATACTCAGTGGCAGCAATCTGCAAGCTAGAGAGAAGTTCTGGTGACTTGGCGACAAAAGCAGAGGTCCAATTCCACCAGCCACGGAAGGGTAGAAACAATAGACTGGAAAAGGCATAGGCCCAATCCCACCAGCCTGAGAAGACTCCAGCCCAATGACTGACAAAACTAGTGACCATAGTCTTCGCTGTATCATACCATTCGGGTGATATTCCCAGCCGACCAACTATCTTTATGACAGGATGAATCAAGGAATAGATCGAAGTCGAGATAACCCGAGAGAGGCCTTTTTGCAATGGAGCCAACAAATCAGGTAAGATACCATAATCGACCACTCCGCCACCATAACGAAGCCAAATTTGGGTGTATAGAACGTAAATCATAGCCGCCGGAAGTCCAAACAAGATTGTAAAAAATGGAGCCCAATACAAAGTTAATTTGACGAGCCACGTATACACTAGCTTCAATTGTAACAGTGTTTTCCCTTTTCTACCTGCTCTCCTGACGCCGCGCAATCTCGGAGGCGGGTAAGGTAAGTCATCTCCGCTGGATCCTGATGAGTTTGAGGTACCCCCAGATGAAGCGCGTGATGGTGATGATGATGACGGGGGATCACCAGGTGGAGGTGGAGGTGGAGGAGGAGGGGGAGGAGGGGGAGT
>NGKJ01000020.1:322784-333942 GCA_002162495.1 Myriosclerotinia curreyana | reverse complement strand
TTTATATTCTCAAAATCTATTTTTGGTATATTGGCATTTTGGTCCATATCGGCCTCGGTAGCTCGCTTAAGGCACAACAGTACTGAACATAATTACCTGTTGATCATATCTCAAGATCCGAGGTTGGAAATCCCATTCGATTACTTTCAGATACATACATCACCTACTGATTTCTGGATGACTTATCATTTCAGATGTATTCCGATCCTATCGTCTTGGAAGATTGCCGAAAGGAGTTTTCTAGGGTTCTTTTCGATGAGGCCACTATCATGAAGAATGGGGATACGAATCGATTAAGATTCGCACTCCCAATATGTCACGAGTGAATTTGATTGCTCGATTCTATTGTCCACGCTGCAAGAAGTTCTTCGAGTTCATAGCGTCAAGATTTCCACTAGAATGGCAATCAAATACCACATGCTCGGCGGCAAGTATCTCCTCAAGAAAGGAGGCATATTAATGATCCCCGGCCCCGTCAAACATAACATAACAGCACATCAGCCCAGGGAGCCAATGTATCAGAATTCAACCATCTGCGTTTCCTAGCAGGAAACAAAGGTCACAACCTAATTTCCTTCCGAGGTTTCGGTGGCGGATGAACACTTTGCCCTGGTAGACATTTTGTAAGCATCGAAATTCTGGCATTTACTGCTCTGCTAATTCTAAGATTTTTCATCACGCCTATGAATGGAAAATGGGTTCATCTTACCACCACCAATAATCGCGCGATTTGGAGACTACGTCTGCACCAGCTGAGGATATTGAGGTTAGGATTAGCCCTAGTGTTGGTGAGGAAGTGGGTGTCAACTGGAGGGTTTTGGTGTCGGATTGCCGAGGACTCGTAGAGATCTCGGGGTTAACCGTTGGAGCGTGGGGGCGATGTCTTTGAGAGAGCTACTGTGAGGTTAACGGGACTTTGCTTTTGGTCTTTTGGAGATTTGATTTAGATACTAGGTAATCAAGCAATCGATCATACTCTGGTATCCTTTGGCCTCGACAAGCATAACACCACTCCAATGTCCAGGGAGCTAATTGTTGTTTCCATGCCTGCAGTAACGCGGATAATGAAACCATCTCTAGTCGAATTGAAAACATGTGTAGCAGATGAGGAATCCACACCAAAGGACGAGAACGAAGATGTGAAGATAGTGCAGGAAGCAAGGGGCGATAAAATCAAAGTAATGTGATTATGATATGCTGCTTTTACGGGTGCAAGGCGTGATACAGCAAAATGTCTGCATGGAATAACTGGGGATTTTGAGTGATCATGTAGCGACTGAAAAAGTATGGTAATTATTATGAGGAATGAAGATGTTATAACATAGCATCCCAATGTTCCATAGTATCCATCCACCCCCACCCCATTAATATCCAATCCTCGACAGGTACAATACAAAGGGGTAGATAGATAACGTCCAACCCTAGAGACAGAAAGATGGTGTAAATCTCGAAATCTAATCTACATCATCATCATCATGGAAATGCCCACTCCATCCTCTCGTGTCGTCCTTTTGTCGCGCTATAGTGTTGCCCAACAATGTATTCGTAACGACTCCAACCTTCTGGGGCCATCCACCGGCAGCCTTTCGGTCAAGAATTCGTCTCTCTGCCTCATCTTCGTCACTACTAATCTCGTAATGATCTTCGTCGCTGTCTCTGGGTTGTAATGTTTGCAAGGAAACCGAATTTGAGTCGGCACCATCCATATATTGATCTGGACTTCGTCCCAAGATTCGGTCTGCCTTGGATTGAGAGCGATTTTGCCGATTTGACTGAGTAGGATAGGAAATATAATGTCTACCGGCTCCTTCTGATCTTGGCAGAGTAACTATTGGCGATGCTGGCTCGCCCCAGCCAGCAGCTCGTTCTCTGTTCCTTTGTTCCTCTCGTTCTTGGGCGAGTTTCTCTCGAGCTTCAAGCCATTTTGGACTTGCCTCCCAACTCCATCCATCCCCAGTGGTAGTGGGTATCGGAACCGCCCATAACAATGCCTTTGGCCCAAATAAATGTCTGAAGTTTCTCCTCCACCCAAGATCAAACGCACTTGGTAACCTTTCCGAATCTTGTTCATCGAGATATTCCTCGTATCGATTTCTTGCTTTAGCTCTTTCTACTTGTTCGTATGTTAAATGACTTTGGTCTTCAGGGATGTGTTGACGTTGCATCGACTTTCTTAGCGGTGATAAATATCTTGTCTTCTCCAGGCACTCAATTGTCGTTTGACCGCGGGATGATAGTAATATATGCCATCCTGTGAAGCCTGCCAATACTAGTCCTATAATTCCAGACACTACCACCAGCATGACATAATTGACTGGTAATAACGAATCCGTATATTCTCCATCGCTCAAAATTTCCCTCCAAACCCAAGTTCCGGATACTGCGAAGCAGAGAAAACAGAATAATGTCGTATATATCAGGAATAGGAGAAAGGATTTATAGTTTCGCAGTCCAACGCAGGTAGCCAACCATGGGCAGTGATGATCCATCTTCAATACACAGATCCCACATGTCGAGCAATGATGAGATCGATCCGGCTTCCTTGCTTGACACTTCTTACAATAGCGCAATTCCCCGTTCGCTTTCACCGTAAAATTTGTCGCGACAGGATTGTGTGTGGGGAGGGCGCTATATCCATGATTCGCGACTGTGGTAGTTCCTGGGCTCGTAAAGACCGCAGACGTATATGACCAGTTAAGGAGAAGATATATAATAATTCCTAGGAATGACGTCCCCTTGCCTATTGTATGTTAGCTTTGGGACACTGCTCGATGAACAACAACCTACCTATCCAATGTATCTTACTGCCGTCTGCCAGAAAACCAATCGTAGTTTCTACCCAGACTGCCCAAGTTGTAATACTATACACAAATACCAGGGGGAAGTAAGTTGCGCCAATACAACAGTAACGTTCGCACTTTCTAGCCCATTTTCGAGACATTTCTGCAGGGCTAGATGATCTAGAAGGACTCCGTGGCGATAGATTAGCCATAAGAGTAATCAAAGGGACATGACTTGCTTGTTCGCATAATTCGAGGAGTTGTTGGAATTATCAATTGTGCTGGTGTTTTATATTCCTTTCAATGGAGACTGTGCTCTGCTTACTGCTGACCGCTGACGAAACGTGAACAAAATGGACAGCTTTCGGCCTCCGTAGCCCCTGACTTAGAAGGACAAAGATGTTATTTGAACCACACAAACTTACAAACTTCACAACTTCAGTAACCATTCAATGGTCCAATGCCATGATCTATTGAAATCTCTGGATAGGCAAGATGCTCTTTATCTAAGTAGTTACCAGTATTCAAGTCTATCTGCGATTCGTACTCAACATCGAATAACTTGTCAGCCATAACCTACTACAAGAAACCGGAATTTATGCCTTTTTGCAGCGGACGCGGAAAAGCCGTCATATTTCTAGCATCTACACATGTTGAATGTAGAGTTTATTATTCGGTGCTAAGCAGTATCAAATCAGCCCTCTGTTATTCCTTTGCCAGACTGCTCGTCGAAAAGGCGTGATATTCTGAAGCATCAACTTGGGGCTTGTGGATTCCCTTAAGTTCTCCCAGAATGGCTGGACACTGGACATTGGAACATGGAGCTATAGACTATTCTAGCAAAGGGAATCATCATAGATATCGCTCATGTATGGTACATGAATGGATGGTCGCTCTGTCTATACGATTCACGATATCTAGACTTCTTCTGGAGCTTCTGAACCCACTTGGGCTTGGTGTAGCTTATGAATTTCCTTGCCATCTTTGAACGAAGATGTTACCTTAAAATGGCAGAAATTTGGCGACCAATATATACATAAGAATGCCCAGAACAATATGTGCTTGGGATGATATCTCGCTTTATTAGTCTTAAAGAACATATATGTGTAGTACGTATGGTCTGTACTATTCCATATCACCCTTTGCCTTCTGATAAAAGAAGTACCCGTAGCAGATTAAGTACTCCATTTCTGGTTTCTTCAATGCTTCAATGCTTCAATGCTTCAATGCTTCAATGCTTCAATGCTTCAATGCTTCAATGCTTCAATGCTTCGATACATCAAAATCAACATGCATACGGTACCCGTGGACTATAGATAAAGATAACGGGTTATAGCTGACATTCATATTCATATTCATATTATCAATATCCATGGCCTTGGAAGTCATATAGCAACTTATGGACAGGACAATAAGAAGGATGATGATATGTTTTAAGACTTCATTCATCAGAGTGGATGAGCTTGTTTCAATCAATGTCAATGTACCTAGGTATGCATACATCGGACAAAGACCACCCACCACTTACTTATATAGAGAAATCAGATAAAGCTACCTATCTACTGGGTATAATTATTCAATTAGATGATAACCATCACATAAAACCCTTTTTATTCACTTTTTTCCATTTTAATTTTGTTTTAATCTCCAATCTCCAATCTCCAATCTCTTCTCTTACACTCCAATCTACTCATATATTGAATACTACCTACCTACTAGGTAGGTACATTCACTCTCAGGAGTTTGTTTACTTCCCGTTTTTGGTTATTCAATTTATACCTAATCTTTGATAAGCCTTGTGCTCTTTCCCGTTTTGCGTTTCTCCAACTACAGCCACAACTACCTACCTACCTACGCGACGCGACCAAAGGGAACTTCTTCCACGATCTTCCCAGTTCTTCGCATCTTCAACCCACTTCAACCACCACTTCAACCACTTCAACCACTTCAACCACTTCAACCACTTCAACCACTTCAACCACTTCAATCCAAATTCTTCAAAGGAGACAAACATCGGATTTCTGAGTTGCTTCGGCACCTCCAAATCAATATCACAGTCTACACTCTACTCAATAGTCCCCACTAACAATTCCAACAATCAAACTCGTTACTATAACTGAAGATCTTTAAGCTTCCTTCAACATGGCTGCAGAAGAAGCAAATGATGTCGCGCCTGATGTCGCGCCTGATACCAAGGTACACTGCAAGACCTGTAAAATCACATTCAAAGAATGGTGTGCCTACCATAATCATAAGATGACTAGCAAACAACATATCTGCTGTGATATCTGCAGCACGGACTTTCACACCGATGAAGGTCTAAAGCGTCATCGAACCTTGGTGAGTCAATTCAGATCGAATCTCTGAAGAGTTATAGTTGACTGATGTGTTACGCACCTAGATGCACCCAAAGGAACAAGAGCTTTCATGTCTGGGTTGTGGCAAGAAATACATCCGTCTAGGATCTCTAATTGCCCACCTTGAACTCGACAGCTGTCGCGCAATCAACTTTGAAGTGAGAGAAAACCTGGCTGCTCGTAGACGACAAAGACAAGAATTGCACGCAAAATTCAAAGCGGGTTTGAAGAATATTGATGAGAATGCTGGTCCAAGAACTGGCATCAGCTTGCTGGATTCTCAGGATATTCCTATCGACGCTACGTATCCCGTTATCAAGCCGCCGCCTCCCACCTTCGAGGGTAAAACATCTACGAAAGTTGAGTTCGGAGGATGGGAAACTTCAAGTAATTCCCTATTTCTTTTGTCTGTCCGAACTAAGCTCACAGTTATTTAGTCCTGGAAGAAGATGAACCATTGAGTCAACTCAATAACATGGTCTTGAACAGTGTACCTGAGCCCGTCATGGAATTACAACCAGAGGAGGACTTGATCTCCTTCACCGAAATTGATAAGGCCATGAGTATACCATGGGGAGGATCTTTAAAGAAGGTGGCCAAGGAGACCACAAAGCCCACCGAAGAGGTCAAATACGAGTGTGCCGAGAATGGATTTCCAATACCAATCGCCCCTTCTATGGAAGAAAGCAACTTTCCACCATTGCCAAGCGGAAACAACTTTAAGGATGCCGGTATGAAAGCTCCCAACTTCATGGATGCGCCAGTCGAGGACTCAAAGTTTACTTCGATCTGGGACACTAAGCACATCATCGCCAACTCCAGAAAGCACGTTCCTCCTCCACGTAATGTAACGACTTCAGTTACGCTTCCAGTTGCGCCTCCAGTTACCGACGTAGCTGCTCGAGCAGGCGGACTTCCACCTCTTCGTATGCGCGCTCTAGTCAACCCTTTGCCTGAGAAAGAATATGCACCACATGATCCTAAAGACCCTGCATTCCGAGCACAAAGATACTGGGTTCCATTCACCAAAAAGTACAAGTGCCCTCACCGATTGTGCAAGTAAGTTTCGTTGGTATCTCAATCAAAAATTTCACTCTAACAAATTCAAAGGAAGAGCTGCGATACTGAATCAGGCTTCATCCGACATTTACTTTCTGCTGCACATGCTGGAAATAACAGACTTATCTGTCCCAACTGCTACGTAAGCACTTCCTTCATTTCATGTTCTCTAATACCAATATCCATTCATATATTATATATTTTTTATGTGAATTGCTTGTAGGCACAGCTTCAATTCTCAATTTTACCTATTTGTATTATTCTGTATAGCTAAACTGTTTAATGCAAACTTCGAAATGTGCCGCTTTGTTGTCCAATATGGATTTTGAGATCATATTCAGCATTTCCAAATCTTGAGCAGATGCTACTTGACAACGAAAGCTGAACGGAATCTTGAAAAAAAAAAACCCATAATTTAGGTCCGGTGGCCATTTACTAACTTTATGATAGAGAGCTTTCGGCACATACACAGCCCTCACGCAACATTGCGAGTCCCAAGGGGTCCGTTGCAAGATCCGAGAGGCAGACAACTACGGTAGGGTTGTGGATGACATCACTTCTAGTGTAGCAGATGTGATCGGCAGACACGAAGATGAAACCGTAAGATACACTGTCAATAAAGAAGGTTGGGGAGATCTTGAAGCTCTCACCCTTAAATATCGAAAGAACGAGGAGAAGAATTCTAAGAATAGGGCAAACTATTGGAAGAATCATGACAATGAATTCGAGTGGTAGATGATGGGATAAGTGCTGGGTAGTGGCTCTATGGTGTTTTTTCTTGCTTCGATGGAGAAAACTGGTGCTGGGTGAGAATTGGCAATTGGATTTGCTGGACGCATTTGCAACTTCGTTTTCAATACGGAAAGAAAGGATGATGCCAAATGTATATCTTCGGGTTTTGCTTTGGGTATCGAGATCCTGCGTTGGCTTTTCTTCATCAGGCTCCCTGATGGCATAATGATATTGACGTTTTTGAAATTTTCAAATGGCGTTGAAATTTCAAGGATACCAAGATAATACTTGTAGCTACGTAGGACTAGATAGCTTATCACTCAAATAAGTGGTTTTAAGAAATTCCTTTGGCTTTGATGGTGATTTAGGCTCCCAAAATTCTCCGTGGAACTTTTATTTATACATTTCTCTTGCCATTCCCCGCCTTTGATAACCCTCCTCTCTTCCTTAGCAATCTGATACTACTTGTTGGTTACTTAAAATGGGGATTTGTGTTTGCGGCCTATTACATAGCCCAGACAGACATTGAGATATCGAGCAAGATTCCATCGCGTAGTTGGATGGGTGTATTTATGCTCAGAAGATATCGGGCTATGTAGCTTGTGATTATAAAGCGTGGGGGTATAACATCGAAGCCCTTGAGTAAATACTAAATGCTGCCTGATTACTTCATCAAGAAGGACTTGTGAGTTCCTCATCGAGTTCGATATTTGCGCTATCCAGTAGTCATAATAAATATCATAAAACCTTTTGGAATGAGACCCAGCTCTTCATTTGCTTCGGCTTGAACTGTGAAGGGCCTCGAAGCTTGATAAGCGTCAATTTCCATGGATGTGTTCGGTCGGTAAAGGCTATTGTATCGGTTACGACAAGTGGCACCTTCAGGGTCACAGATTTAATCCACTCAAGAAGCTCAGGTAGTGCTACAGTAAGCTCGTTCCTGTTGTCTAAAGCTAAGGATTACAGGCCAAAACCTTCGAGCTTAAGATCATCAAGTGTTCCCAAAGGCTGTGTCGACACGAATCCGGTGCCTATGCGACTCATAATTGTTCTTGCTCGTATTTTCGAGTGATAACCTACCTCGATGATCGATTGGTCTATTTTACGACTGGCACCTTTTGGTTTGAGCCACTCCCTTTATTTTGTCAACTCAGACTTCAAGCGGAGTAAATTTTATATCTACCTCGTCTCTGCTGCTAGTACACTTAGCTGGACCAGAGAATAGACGTCGTTCTTGTGTTGATGCATTTAATGCCAAAGATTAGCTGCAGGTCTCAACCTCATCGCAAATTATCCCCCCCCCTTTTTTTTTTCCCTTCAAGCCCAATGTTTCAGACTTTCGTGATTTATGGAGAGGAAATGCAAGACAAACAATTGCACGATTTTGTGAACCGTTACACAGAAGTACAGAATGTCGCCTCCTTCCAAACTCAAGTGTTTTCTGGAAAAGCTTTCCTGTATGTTCTTTTGAATACTGAATATTTCACTTCAAAAAGTGAGGTTTAAGATCTGTTACAAAGATCAATCAAAAAGTCTATGAAGCTTTTGGAGACTAATCCTTCCTAGAAGTGTTACGTCTATTACGTACGAACGGAAATTGGCCAATTAGACAGATTTCTCTCTTTTTGGACTCACCCTTTTCATTT
This sequence comes from Myriosclerotinia curreyana, assembly GCA_002162495.1. Taxonomy (NCBI): domain Eukaryota; kingdom Fungi; phylum Ascomycota; class Leotiomycetes; order Helotiales; family Sclerotiniaceae; genus Myriosclerotinia; species Myriosclerotinia curreyana. The sequence continues at coordinate 325,368 of NGKJ01000020.1, read as the reverse complement.
TATTCTCCCATCCATTTATACAGTATAAAAACTCATTCATTCTAAAACTCATTCTCTTCTAAACGAATCTTAAAATTCAAATGTTCTCTTTATCGCAGCCACAGCCACATCTAGAAGCCAGTAACTAACTACTCGACGCATTCCCTAATACAATCTAGCATGAAGTTGATCTACGGAAAACCATGCGTTATGGCCGTAAGCGAAAGCTTATGTAATCATCGGAGGCTGGGCTTAATCACCATGTCAGCCACGTTCTGAACTCCATGCATACCAAATTAGGTTTAGTTTTCAGCCTTAACATGACTGTGGTGCTGCACGGTCGATACGCAATGAGGAAATCATGAAGTTGGTGGTGAGATTTCTTTTTCGGGTGTTTGATAGGTATCGAAGTATGGGGTGAACGGGATGAGTAGAAGGGCCATATCGAGTGCTTGAGTATATATTGTTTGGATTTTCCTGTTGTGTTATTGCTTCCTTCCTTACGCATCAATCAGTCAACTGCAAGCTCTTCGAATATTCTTGATTGCAGTTGAGAAGTCTAAAAAGGCTACTTGTATTCTTCTATCTTTCACTCTACAAGCTCCAATCCAAGGTTACACACTCCAATTCAGTATAATACCTCCTCTTCCACAAAAAAGTCACATCACATCAAACAATCATGACAATCACCTACCGGAATGGCGTCAGCATCGGCGAACTAATCTTCTACATCCCCTCCTTATTCCTCTCCATTCTTCTCGCCTTCCGTCACGGTTTCGGTCGCAGCTCTGGCTGGTACTTTCTCATAATCTTCTGTCTGGCTCGAATCATCGGTCCCTGCATGTCTCTTGCCGCCATCTCCTCTCCCTCAGTATCTCTATTCACAGGTGCACTCATCCTACAAAACATCGGACTATCTCCTTTGATACTCGCCACACTTGGTCTTTTGAGTCGTGTCTTGGATAGTATCAATCGCAACACACATACATCTGTTCAACCGAAGTTGTTAAAGCTTATTGAGATACTCACGATTGTTGGTTTGATACTCGGTATTGTGGGTGGTATCAACGCAAGTGATGCGTATACTACCACTGGAAAATGGATTCCAGGGACGGAAAGCAAGGTTTCCAATATCCTATTTATCGTGTCCTTCGTGGCTCTCCTCGTAATCACCATTCTTACCAGTTTCTCAATCTCGCATGCCGAGAATGGAGAAAAGAGGATCTTACTCGCCATTGCCATCGCGTTACCATTTCTATTCGTTCGACTCTTATACTCCATCCTCTCAACTTTCGTGGCGCATTCTACGAGATTTAACTCTTTCACCGGAAGCGTCACAATATTACTATGTGTGGCACTTCTTGAGGAACTAGTCATCGTGGTTATCTATTTGGCGATTGGAGTCACATTAAAAGTGCAGCCAAAATATATGATCGCAAAAGGGGAATTGCAACAGGTTCCAGGTACATCGGATAGTGCAGGACCACTTGGTCAACAAGGTCAACAGAGACATAGATAATTATTGGGAGGTTGGTGATGGCGTTTGTGCCGGAGAAAGAAGAGGGTGTGGAGATGCAACAATATGTTCGGAAGCAAGTAGAAATGGGTCGCAGATGGTCTGTGGAAGGGCAGATGACTTTGTTATGTGTTTTTAGCGCTGGTGTTGAGAGGTTGGGATCTGCTTGCATCGTATTGTGCGGGATAATATGTTCTGTTTCCTTTGTATGTAAGTCTTGCATCATTTTTACATAGCTAGCTAGCTAGCTAGCCTGCATATAGAATTCTTCAATTATTGTCTCAAATACTAAATAATCACTATATGATGGGCTAGGCTCATATTAATTAAATGAAGAGGAAGTGTATCTTACTTGCCTAACGTTATACCAATATCTAAGTTCATATTCTGAACTGAAGAGAGCATACTGTCAAAGAAGCAGTTGTGATTTAATAACATACTGAAAAAACATGTCTTACATTGTAACACTCCAATACCACCTACCCATCGAAAAAGATTCGACGATACTCCGGAGAAACCAACTTCACCACCCACCATCCCCCAACCCATCAATCGAGCGTAGACGAGAGCCAAAGAAAAAAGCAGTCTCCTGACAGAAGACAAAAGCATATCAAACCAATATCAGCATACTACCTCGCTCAGGCTTTGCTGGTCGAATCTTCTATGTTCATGGGATCTGATTGAGTATTTTGTTGTTGAGAATCTGTTCGTTTAGATGCCTTATCATCATGAAACTGCTGGAACATCTCCTTGTAGTCTTCACGAATAGCAGGATGTAAACGCACCGCTGCATCCTCCTTCCCGCCAACCTTCTCACCCTTCCCCACCCTACCATACTTAAAAACCCTCTTCCGGCAAAAAAACCTCGCATCCGTCCGAATCCTCGTCCCATCCATCCTATACCCCCTATTCGTCTCCCCACAATCCATACTATATCTATACTCCCCGGTATCGAGATCCACTTCACTTCTGCGCTTATGTTGCATATTAAGCGAGATGCGATCGCGACAGAAAGTGAATTGGCGGTAGCCTTCTACTGGGGCGGGGGGAGGAGGCCAGATTCTTTTGCGTTCGGGTTCGGGGGGGAAG
>NGKJ01000020.1:275661-322687 GCA_002162495.1 Myriosclerotinia curreyana | reverse complement strand
GGGGGGAGAGGGAGGTGTGCGAAGTGCGGGGGTGGGATGTAGGTTGGGTGGGCAGTGTATGTATCATCGTCGTCTTCATTGTATGGGTTAAAGAAGGTGAATTCGGGGGCGGTCTTGGTATTAGTGGAGGGATATGAGGAAGATGGTTCTTGCTGCGGTGACAAATGTAACATATAAACAGATTGAACATCGAGATCTACATTGAGATCCTTGGTAGGAAATCTCGCGCAATCTGTTGAATCGTGTGGGTATGAGGCAGGATCCGCCGCTCCATCCACTTGAGGAAATTTTGGAGGAACGGGAAATATAACTTTTGTTCTCTTACTCTTATTGATTTTGAAAAGTGAAAGGTCATGTTTGGTGTTGCTACTGAATCTTGTTCCGGAGAGTGGCTTGCCGGGTATCAGTTTTCCAAATTGAGGGCGAGGGCCGTTTGGTAGGGGGGTTCTGGCTTTCTTTATTATGGGCTGAGTCGGATTTGGGGTATCGCCAGTGGGTTTTGTGGAGGAAGAGGTAGAGTTTTTCCTGGTAGTGGATGATGACGGATTGGTTGGAGTTGTATTCGGGTCTGGATTTGTAAGATCTCGCGGGCCTAATGCTGAGGATATTTGGTAAGTGTTATATTTATGGGCCAGATTCAGGTTCAAACGTACGAACAAAGCCCATATCATCTCGGATAACAAAAGGATTATCATTTGATTGACCTGGCACCATGGAGGATCTGGCAGATGAAGAACTTTGATGTGTAGAGGGACTTGGTGTAGCAAGTTGACTTCTGCGGTCAGTATTTGGCATATTTGCTAAGGTATCTGCAGCAGCCATTGTAGATAATAAATCTTGACGCATAGTAGAGCTTGATGCAACTTGTTGATTTCCTCGGTCATCTTGTATCTTCGATAATGAGCGATGGATGTCTGATGTTATGCGAGCAAGTTGGTTTTCTTCTTCTTGCTTGCGCGAGAGGAAGAGCTGAAGTCCTTGGGTAGATACAGCTGGATGGAAGAGAGGAGTTGAAGGATCATAAGGAGCAAGACTTGAGGTTGTTGAACGATTTACATGGACCGTGTGATTTGGTAGCTGATTTGGACCTTCATGCACAGGAGCAGGAACATCATATCCACAACGCCTACCATGGGACGACATTCCAGAATCTGGATATCCCCATGAATTGTGTTGAGGAGTTGAGCCTGAAGATGAACCTGTATCAGATCTGTTTTTATCCAACGTTGCAAAGTAATGAGATTTCGCAGGTTCAAAAGGATTCTCCATTGATGGATCATGATCAACTTTTTCCCTGCCCAATCTTGGTTTATGATCGGAACTTGACATTGAAGCTTGTGCTGAGTCTCTTCTTTCTGTAACAGGTAGCATAAAGTTTGCATGGGCGTGAATTGAATATGAACTTGCGTATTGATGTTCGTGAGATGTGTCACGCATTGGCCGTGGTGTATGAACTCCGCTATTGCAGTTGTCTGGCGAGCCTCCGGTCATTCGATGGGCAAAGGAAGGTGGGCGGCTTAGGTTTTGTTGATTGGGTTGTACGAGGCGAGATGGAATCGGAGGTACGACAGAATGGGAGTCGAAACCAGTAGTATCACTGTCTCTATCTCTCTCTGTCGGTGAACTGCTAACGCGCCTTGGACTTGGTGATACGGAAACTCCCGTTGTCATCCAAGACTTCTGAGGAGAGCCGGCAAAAGCATTTGAAGTGGTATTGGTAAGATTTACTTTCTCGGCAGGTGATAGTTGGGTAGGCTTTTGTTTTACAGGGAGGTTTTGCGTGATCAATGCTGATTCCATTCTAGGTTCCTGACTAAAATCTGGCTCCGCGAAGATCTGACCCCACAGTAATGCCCCCGCTTCTTCTAAAGCTGCAACATCACCATGTTCGAACGCGATCAAGAGATCGTAGATTTTTACGCCATTTGCAGAGGTATCATTGAGGTTTCTTCGACGTTCGATTGGGAATGAATCAATGGCGCGCAGTTCATTGGCTGATAGTTCGTTGTTAGTTTTTGGACTTCAGGATAATATAGTATCATGGAGGATATATAAATAGATGAAAGAGAAGGAAGAATACCTGTTGGTTCTCGATGGAACCTGTCTCTGACGGCTTTGATGCGACGATCTCGAAGTTGACGTGGCACGCCATTCTCGTCTTCCGCCATGATGGCAATACAGCAGTAGTTTGTTTGTGATGGAGAGCAAAGAAAAATGAAGATTCGACGCGCAATAAAGACCGAAGGTAAGCAAGGTGAGCAAGGTGAGCAGGTGAATAGAATAATAATTTGTTGAACGTGTATCTACGAACTTCAAGAATCAACAAACAGTGTAAATAAAAGAAGAGAACCAATAACGCGAACAAGCGATAAAGTCAGGAAATTGTATTGCGGAAGTTAATTACCGCTTTCTATGAGGCGGAGCAATACGGAACAGAAAGTGAAGCAGTAGATGGGATGAAAGTCTACAGTCCAATCACCGCAACTCCTCCAAATTCACCCTTCCCTCCATTCCAATATCATCCCAAACAAGCCCTACTCCCTCGACTCAAACGGCGTTGTTTGTTTCAACCGGCAAGTGGTCGATCGCCTTTCGTTTGTATAAGCGTTGTTTCCTTCTGTTTACACATATATATCTGTGTTTGTTATTCCAACTGTTAGCTACTGATATATCTTCTAACATAATGAGTTGCGATTCAAAAATGTAATTATGTTATTTCTTTTGCCATTTTTTTATGCTGGGAGTGAACATGAAGATTGTATTGTTTTAGACGCGGTGATAAGCGCGAAATAAGCGATGACAACGAGATGCTATTGAGTGGTTGGAGGTTGGAGAGCTCCACCCTCTCTTGTGAAATGAGTGAGGCTGATTGAAGGTAATTTTGACAAGGGAAGTAATTTCGAAAACTTTTGAATTATCTCTAACGCTCATTACCTCCCGTTCTTCGTGAGTGTTCTGGCACTGCTATTTGTATGTGAGATACATAGACAACTTATCTTTAACTTTTCTGAAATGCTCGAAAGATTACAGTCAAACAACACGTAAAGAAAATTATATATCTATAGCGGCACATTTCAGCAGCGGAATGAAGAAGAGGCAATAAAGAACTGATCTTGAGGAAACACGATGTTTAAGAAGATGTTTGCTGCATCCTTGGCAGAGAAAAGTTGAGTAAATACTACGATATAAGAAGAACCGGCGACGCTTAAGAGAGTATTGCTGCAAAACTATGTGCAAAAAAACCTTTATTCCAAAACCCGACGAAAATTATTTAAAGCAAGCACATAGGAACCAATTTCGTTTCCAATAAAACCCATACGGACAGCATTTGGTGACTTTATCCCTGTGCCCGCTGCATTTCGATAAACTCCATCCATTGAACAACCAAACAATTTTCCATCAGATCGTACTCCAGGCATTGTCAATAGGGAGTGCAATGCCATTAATTGATCTCGCTCCATCGCTTGCAAGATACAAGATTGCTTCGGCCACCGCTGATACGGGAAGTTGAGGTAGTTCTCCAGGCTTTATGTGTAGAGCCTGCACTGGCCTGTGATAAATTTAGCTAATCGCGATAAAGAATGAATTAGCTAGGGTAATCTTACGCGAGTACGCCGTACGCTTCTTGATCAAAGAGCTCTTGGTCCATCGAATTGGCAATATTGGTTATCACGCCTAAAATATGTATCAGTGATGCATCAGTGTGTGATTCTGGAGGAATCTAAGTCAGGGGAAAAGGCAGATCTGACCTCCGGGACAAACGGCATTACATCTAATACCCTCATCCTTAAATCTGAATGCAGTGTGCTTGGTCACTCCCAACTATAACGTCATTAGCTGCGACACACTTGCACTTTGTTTATTTGAGAAATACGAACCAAACCATGCTTAGACGCTGTAGAAGCAACTCCTGCCGAAGCACCACTCGATGCAGCTTTACTAGCCAAATTGATAATAACACCGTTCTTCTTCGCTTTCATTAATGGTAAAACAGCTCTGATCAATTTCGTGGGGACTGTGAGATTGATTGCAATGACACGATCCCATTCACTATCCGTGATCTTGTCTGCTGCAGCAAAAGCGTCCATTATACCAGCTATATTGGCAAGGACGTCGATTTTGTCACTAGAAGTCTTGTTAGTCTTTTTGGCGCAGGTTTGAATGTTCATGGCTTGCGCGTGAGTTCTGGTCCAATAAGGCCAAAAAAAAGCACTTACCCAAATTCGGCAACGCAAATCCTCACTACCTGATCACACTCTCCATCCTTCCTCAGATCTCCTTTATGAAAGTGGAACTACTCCAATTCACAAATTAGTCACCAAAATTCTCTTTCCCCGCATCTCTAGATACCACAAAACACCACAACTAAACGTGAACTAATGTGCACTCACCCTGTCTTGATCCTTCTTCTCCAAATTCTCATAATCCATCTCACTGATATCAACCCCCAATACCCTATACTGGTGACTCAAGAACAACCTCGTTGTCTCTAGCCCCATCCCACTTGCGCATCCCGTCACGATGGCAACCTTGTTATATCCTATTCCGTCAATTACGTTTCTTGGTGGTGCGTACCAATTTACTCGCGAATGCCACTGATCTTGTGAGTTTTGCTGTGTCATTTTGTTGATCCTCAGAGGTTTTATTTGTCAGTATTTTCGAATCCAGTTCTAAAGTCTGGGTGCCCGGATGCGGGTCATGAAATACCTGAACGATGAACAAGAATTCGAGGTGTGGACGTGATAATGATGGGCTCTAATGTAGTGAATCTTGAGGTTGAGGTTGTTATTGTTGATATCGCTCTGTCTTCAATTGGTTGAGCGATAATACGAGTATGTACAAATAAGCTCGCGCCGAATGTTTCGAGGAACAAATACAGACCCCCTTTTCCAATACCTTTGAGAGGTAAAACGAAACAAATTTATATTGATCCACCTTATGTCATATGATGTTATGAAGATATACTTCGAGTTCTTTGTTCGAAAGCAGGCGTAATAACTTCTCTTCTATACTACTTACTCGGCCACTCCTACATTGTACGATGCAGCCCAATGAGGAATAATGTATTCGAATTCATTTTGCTTTTAGATATCAATTGATGCTCCGAGACCGTATGAAAATACATCTGATACGTCAATTGTGCATATATGATTGTCAAGTTGTTGTGTCATGCCATTTAGGGAATTGAGATGGAAGTTTGTTCTACGGCGAAGTACAGATGCAAAGACGAAAATAGGGGTACGTAATCATGGCGCATATTGTGGCTGACACATATCAGTGACAAGCTGTGGCTGAACCAAGATTCTGCATCGAATAATGTTCATATAAATAAATATTTCAAGGCTCTTATCCCAATCTCTCTCCTCTTCCTACAACAACTTGAAATTTTTAACCAAATCCCACTTAAGCCTTCGACTCCTCCTCCATCTCCTTCTCCTTGATCTTCTCAAATAACCTCAAGAACACTGTAGAATCCTGGGCACCCCCGATCTCGTACTTCCCCTGAATAGTAAAATTCGGCACCCCGCTAATCGAATTCTTTCTCGCCGCTTCGACTTCATTATCAACCTCGACTCCACCCTCTTCACTCTCCAACCATTCATTGACTTCTTTCTCATCCAGTCCAGCTCGTACTGCAGAATTGCGTAACACTTCATGGCTGGTAATATCCCCTTCCTCTTCAAAATACGATTTGAATAATGATTCTACCACTTTCGTTTGCATGGCTGGCGACTTTGTCTTTCCAAGTTGGATAATGCGGTGACTATCCCTTGTAGCTCCCGTCTTTCCTCCGAAACTGAAATTGATACCAACATCTTTTCCGATTTGCGAGAGTCGGTTGAAAGCAGCTGTCATTCTTTCCTCTCCAAAGCGAGAAAGATACCATGCTCGTTTATCCACACCTATTGATGATTAGTCTTAGAATTTCCAAATACCAAAACATGTAGGAAACTAGTATTTACCTGTTTTAGGCGCTTCTGGGGCAAGGTAAAAGGGATGCCATGTGATACTAAATGTATCATTGGAATCGGGATGTCGTTGTTTGTATGCACTGATTCCTTGTTCAAGTTTTTGCTTTCCAACATAACACCAAGGACAAACGGTGTCGCTAACAATCTCAATATCGAATTTAGTCATTCTGCGCAATGTGGCTTTAAACATTAGATTGTGCTGGAATGTGACAAATATTGTAGTGAACAAATGTGGTAAAATGGAGAACAAATGAAGCTATTATAGAAAATAGCAAACGATGTCCAAAAGCACAAGGGTAGTAAGAGGAAGCTGATGATTACTGATCATGATGACGAGATTAGAAATCAGATCTTCACGGGTCGTTGGGTGGACGGGTCATTTTATTCGGCATTCCATCATCCATGCCAACCCGTTAAGTTAGTTTGTAGATTGTAAATATTATTGCATCAAGTAAATCAATCGTATAAGTTCTTTGGAAGGGGAAAGTTGGATAATGTTCAAAGAATCGTGTTGTGGTCTACCAGGTCAAGAAATTTTGGTAGCGTCAATCAGCGAAATACGCTAGTAATCATACGAAAGATAGCCACGATAATCCAGACTGGGCGTGTCACAAGTGACGCTCACCATTTATCTACAATCCCGGAACAAATCCTTCCGCCCTGACATCCCAACTCTCAGGGAAATGCATATCCGGCTCCCCATCCCAGCCCCCGGCCATCATCGCCATCGCGAGCATCAAACCTCCCGAATTGGGGAAATATGGTGTCGGGACGCGCGATCCACCCACAGGATACCCAGCGTCGTCAAACTGGAAGTCTGGATGCAGCAAATATGCTATTGCCTGCTCTGCATCGCCCAGACGCAGCGAGTTCATAGCCAATAAGGCAAAATCCCAGCCGTAGGAATCTTCCAAGTCCCAAAACGAGAGGATTTTGGAGGCGGTGTTACTGACGACGGTTAAATTGAGAGGAGGGGAGCTGGCGGGTGGGAGCCAGCCGTAGATACCAGCCATAGCTGGGTGCTATTTTTTGTGATGGGGGTTAGCGAATTGAGATCTTGAGGTTTTGAAGTATGTGCTTGTAAGGTCACTTACGTCGTTTGTTGTTTTGTTGTCTGTCCACATTTTAGGGATGCCCTCGTACACAGGGTATGTGTCATTGACGATAGGCAGCGGAGCAAGTCTTTCTCGTACATTCTTCCAGTTCTCCGGAATCGGTTGCCCCTGACGCTCTTTCCAACTCATGGCAACATCAAGACCAAACCTCCAGTATGCCAGCTCGAAAGTTGGGTTGATGGTCGCGTTGGGATTCGTATTCTCAGAGACAGGATACATTGGTGGACCCAAGTCATACACTCCAGTAGTGATATTATACCACGCGAAAGATGCCATGAAGTCGGCCGTCGCCGTTAATACCTCGTCCCATTTTTGAAGTGTCGTTTCATTGGGGAACGAACGGTATTCGATCTCGGCAAAGTACATGGGATGCGGTTGTTGCCAGATCAGAAGAGAGTTGATTCCTCCGGGGGCGCTACAACCTGTCGGATCAGTCATCTTGCCCCAGCGGGCACCCTGGTACTCCTGAAGACTGGCCCTGTCGCGTGAGGAGTCGAGGAACTGCTCGTAAATCCTTGGCATGCTCCGGTCGAGAAGATCAAAATGATTCCATCGGGCGAAAGGCATAAGATGCCAGAATACCATCTCGAGCTAAAACGCAAGATTTTTAGCTATTATTCCCTTAAGCCAGCGTCATCTTGAAATTGAAAGGATCCCGCATTAAGAATACCAACGTGAAATTTCCCGTACCACCCGTTATTTACGAGACCAGATTCTGAAAAGATCAGTAACTTATTGAGAAAGCGGGTTTTAGCACTCGGCCGATCGGCATACCTTGAGGCGGTAAATATGAGGCCGAATTGACAGCTAAAAGGTATTGGGATAAGATGATTCGTCGCTGAAGCTCAGTGGCATTTATGGAGTCGACCGAGCTCAAGTCAATGAACGCCCCTGTCTCCCAATAAGATTTCCACCACGTCTGAGAACTTCCAACAAGGTCAGACACGAACGGTACACTTATTTTTCCAGCCTGGCTACAATTTTGACTATCCGAGAACGTTCCCGTCATGCTCAAATTGTTCGAGCCTAGCGCTGTGAAGAAGTATCGATGCGTGCCCTCCTTAGGACCCGAGACCTGCCCTTCACCTTCCCATCTCACTGTAAAACAGTAGCTAGTATTGTCTAGAGTATGCTGTATACTGGCCTCACTTCCCGAAGCCTCAAGAGATGTTGAGTGTTTACTGGTGGCGTTCCACACTCCGACAAATGGTGCGTTGAATTTATTCGCATCAGAATAAGGAAAGTCAAAAAATAACCCTAAAAATCCGCTGCTAAGCATTGCAGATTCTACATTAATTATCACGGTGTCAGAGTCCGGTGCTACCGATACATCAACATGAACTTGACTACCGTTGTAAAGAAATGTTGAAGTGACCACACCGCTCCATAGGTCAAGAAACTGACCCTTCTCCTTTAAATCACCCTCAGTGATATTAACATCACTAAACCAGAAGCCAATATTACCCAGATTCAGCCGTTGAGGATTCTGAATCAGCCAATTTGATATATCAGTCTCCGCAGGATTGGGTTGATCATAATTCACCAGCCTTCCATGAGTCCACCAGTCCAGGCCAGTAAAGTCTTCATCTTGTTAACAACCAATTCTAAAACCATTCAAGTAATATTAATCCAATCTTACCTTCCACAGATGTTTGATTTGGGGTAGTTGGCAAACTAAAATTATGCCAGCCCCATGTCGACATGGTTGCAAAGGGACTGAAAGTCTGGAGACCAGTAACATCCACACCGAAAGCAAAGTTGCCATTGCCAACCTGTAACGGCGTAGTTGCTGAACTTGCATTACGATAGACATTGTGCGCTTGGACAATTTTTTGTCTTTGTATGGAGGCGTTGACTCCGTCAAGCCAAAGTAAAGGGGTGCAGAATGACAAGATGACGGAAACATACATGGTAATCTTTGTAGCATCTGAAATGGTGGATTTGTTGGTTTTCATGTATCTTGATTGTTTGCTCTTAAAGGTACAAGTAACAGTGACGAACTTACCCCGGATTTTGACTACCGAGGTGCATGTTCTTAACATTATCCCGAGCCTTAATTCTTCCACCACTCAAATCATTTTGTCTATGTAGGTTAATTCTTAGGAGCGGCAGTGATAGGGTAATATCAGGGACACATGTCCAAATCTTGAATACTACTTGGAAGTCAACACAAGTTACTCCAGAAAGACCGATAGCGTGGGCATGGAGGTTCCCGACCGCGATTTGATACCTAAATTATAAATATCATACATTTCTCCTTTCACCCAGCCCAATTCATCTCGAATTTCTCTCTCCCTAAATTGCACCCTAGGACCGGTCCTAAAGCCAATATAGAAGTCCCCGATTTGAAAGTGCTCCTTCTCCCCCATCCCAATTCCGGTGCTCCTACCACCAAAGAATCACCAGGAACTGCTCTCATATTCATAACTAACAAGGTACTCGCAGTAACCAGAAGCATCTCCTGCATAGCAAGCTCTTGACAACGCAGTTTCCGGTCCCGACAGAAAATGGATACAAAGCCGAATATGCTCGAGCCACGTCTTCTGCAGTAATACCATTTGCATCATCAACAATCCAACGCTCCGGTCGATATATCCATGGATCCCCAAAAATCTCATCATGATGCATAAGGGAATAGTTACTAGACCCAACCTGCACCCCTTCTGCTACGAAATGGCCATCGATATGGAGACCGCCAGGGAGCACTGTGCGGGATAGTTGGTCCGGTACAGGTGGAGCCATATGCATAGCTTCATCAATACGAGCACGGAGATATTGGCATGATGAAAGTTTCTGGCTGCCCCGAATCTTCTTCAAAGAGGCGAAGGTACTCCTGATTTCCGTTGTGAGTTTCTCGTATACACGGATATTGCGTGTGATTTAGAATAGCATGGCACACAATGCAATTGCAGTTGTATCTGTGCCAGCAACTATGAGAATGGGGGCTTCACCGAAAGTGGTAACTGTTGGTAGTGAATCAAAGATAAAGAGGAGTATCAGACGTAAGCATTATTAGCCTACAATAAATACGTTAGAGGATAAGCGCCCTGTTGCGATCACAAATTTCACAAACCTATAAGTGAGGTTCCGGATTCGAGTTTAGTCCTGAGAATCGGCCATCACTCGTGCCAAAATAGGGTTAGCGAAAATAAAGATAGAAGGCACATAAATGAGGGGATTGTTCTTGCACTCATTTTGACATTCTTGTTCATGAAAGATTTATGGATCCGAAATCTAGTTTTCCGTTATTTCATGAATTCTATAGATAAAGACGTTGATAGAAGAACAGATAAACATAAATGCTATAACAAATTCTCCCAGCCTGCAAATAAATGAAATGCTGTTTTGTGATATCACTTGACCAATGGTACCCAACGCCGACCAATATTATTATACACAAGGGTGGAAAGATTTTAATTAGAGTCCGAGTCTTTGTGAACATCATTTTTTCCACCCACGAGCTTCTTTCCCGCCTCTGAATCGTCATCATCATCATCTGACCAACGATCACCATCTTCTCCAACCGCAAATATCGTTTCTCCATCGAGACTTTCTCTTGGAATTTCTTTTGCGGTATTGGCCCCTGGAGGAGGATCATATCTTGCTTCTCCTTGACCAGGTTGTGTTTGATCACCTCGGCGAGCTGCGGAATTCTCGACATCATCTTCGTCATCATCTTCAGCACCAAAATCGGCGATCTCAAATCCCTCATCGTCTTGCGCCAACTCGTCACTCATAGCGAACCTTCTATTATTGGCACTTGGCCTCCATACCCAGGCCACAAACGCGACATCCAATAAGTAGACGATATTGAGCCAGCCGTCGAGAAGAAACCATCTGGATTTCCAGTGGAAAGGAACAAAGTCTGGATCCGAAGCTGAAGCGAAGGTGAATGAGTTGAAGAAAAAGAAGCCGAAGATGACGATGATCGAGAGAAGAATACACCACCAGAGCTTGCGATACATTCCTGCTTTCGTGGTTTGTTTGCGGTCGTTCAAATCCTTCATAGTCAAGTTGAGGGAATTGAGAGTCCACACGTAAAATGCAGTAAGAGTTCCGGCCAAAGGAAGAATTACAAATAAAACCAGTGGGCCTATAATTGAGTCAATATGAGAATATATCATTAGCGGGGAAGACTCATACCAGCGTGTTCGGGAGTAATTGTTAAACTTGCAATGGAATAAATCAATCCAAAGACGAAATGAGCTCCAGCAAGATAACGGACATAAACCATAGTCTTGCCCAAACTGGGCTTGACAACACCATAACCCATACACACAATGAGAAGCAAGAAAAATGAGAATGAATTGCGGCCTGCATTCAGTACAGCGACAATGATCATCATTGCTTTTGAACCAATATTGCTACCAGATCGGTTTAGGTAGTCTATATATGTCAGCACGATTCGGATAGAACTAGAAGATCATCTCACCGTAGAAACCCCAAGTCATTAGCATCTCAACTATCAGGAAGACAACGATTGCTGTAATATAATTCTGTACTGGCACTCAGGGGATGTTAGTATAAACATCAGAAAACTTGACAAAAGTTACTAACAGATATCTTCCCGGTGTTGCACGTAGAGGAATGCCCAAAGACTATTGATTCATCATTAGCTCCGGTAATAAAATAATAGGGGCATGGGATAACATACATTCCTATGACAGCATAGACAATTGTGATAATACCGTAAAATGGCAGTTTTGGTATCTGTGCTGCTGGAAGCTCTCCATAGGCATTTCGGAATTCCACGACCGCAGTATATTTGACATTCGAAGGAGAGTATCCAGTCGTACCAACACAGTAATACCCAGTCTTCTTGATAGGATAGTTGACTGGTGGGCCAGTATTTTTAAGATGAACGGCCGCAGTGTAGATTTGACTAATCGACTTTTCAGTTGCGTTTGGCGCCAGAATGAATTGTCCAGTTTGATTGCTATTACAGAAACCATTGCTAATATTTTCTGGATCGCAAATGAACTCTTTCTGGATTCAAATATCAGCGGATAATACAAGTAAAAGTTCAATGAGTTGATCCATACCTGTATGCTGTCTATGGTTGGCAATACACCAACAAGGTCATAATCCCTCCACTCAAAAATTATCATACTCGCAGTTGGATCAGGATCTTCTGAGTCTTGTGTAGCTGGAAGCCATTTCACTAATATATGCGGCTCAGCCGGGCCTCCCCAAGTCTTTCGGTCATACATCCCGGCGCATACTTGTCGATTGTCATTCGATTCATCCTGCTATCAACATCAGAACGAGAACCTCGTCTTTGCTCTTCATCTTGATGTCTCGACATACCATTCTGACCTCCAATCCACCAACGGTCAGGGCCGATAGCCCCAATGCGAGGAACCCATGAAGCCAACTTCGCATTATCGCTGTAGCCTCGCGGGCTCGAAATCAAAGTTGCTTTAGTACCGTAGTGATAAGATATTAAAAATTCGAGAATGGGAACAATCTCGCCGTTCTTCTTTGCATGAAGATCAGCTTCTAGATTATGCCAACAATAAACGAAAAGTCTGTCGTCAAGTGAAGTTGACTTATTTGAATTCTGGCAACACCAAGCCTCTTGGGCTCTCATGCTAACAGAGCTCCATTGCGGGTTCAGGAAACGTAAGGCACAGGTCATACTAACCTTAATGTGGCTAGATCTCTATGCTCGGGCTATTTTTGCACCAGCCTCGCCTCCATAAATGTCACAAAGTTTCTTCTCGACTTGCACAAATGAGAAACATTTATGTACCTGAAACATCAAATTATTTGGATTATTTTGAACAAGATGGCAATAATAGCAAATTCCGAAGAAGCGCAACCTTCTGCGGAGCATCCAAGCGTACTCTGCAAAAAATGTAACGAGTTTCAGGCGACACTTCAAATTCGATCAGAATCAGTTTGCCAGTTCGTCATACCTACTTATCAAGCCTTCGAAAAAAATTGTACTAATAACTATTTTCTGCCAGAATATGCTTCTCACAATATATAAAAACAAAGGCAGTGAAGCGCATGGAAACCTACAAAAGCAAACGATCTTCGAAAGTTCCACAGAAATTACTATTACCACTTTCCTTCGGACCTTCGTCGTCATGCTTGCTCCATATGTTAGATGGCCACCTCCAAAGCCAACATGAGCGGATGAACAGGGCTTCATATGAACTATTCGTTGTACATATCGACCTTTATCTGGATGATGCAGACAGAGAAGCCTCTGCTGTTTTATTACAAAAGTATAAGAATCAGTATCCCAGGCATTCTTATTCAAGTTATGGGCTTCAGGAAGCTTTACAACTGGAAGGTATTGATTGGGCATCTTTGGGAGTATCCGATCCTCCTGCTCAAGATACCCAAGCTTCAAGCTTAGATTTGCAAAAGATCGTTTCGATGATGTCATCTGCAACTTCCAGGGCCGACATTGTGTCTACGTTATTAAATAGACTCCTAGTGGATGTCGCCAAAAGAAATGATTGCGAGAGCATATTATTCGGTGATACTACTACACGACTAGCAGAAAAGACGCTCACCGAAACCGCTAAGGGGCGCGGATTTTCTTTACCATGGCAAGTCTCCGATGGGCCATCACCATACGGAATAGGCTTCAATTATCCTTTACGAGACATTCTTAAGAAAGAAATCATAACATTTTCCTCTTCAACCACACCTCTCCCGAATTTAGTGGTGCATCAAGAGCCTTCGTCCCATATATCTGCTTCCTCCAAATCAACAACGATTGATGATTTAATGGCACAATATTTCGAATCTGTTGAGGAGAATTTCCCCAGTATAGTTGCCAACGTGGTTAGGACATCAAGCAAATTGAAGCCTACTACTGACCACACATCGAAGGGATGTGGGCTTTGCGGGCTTCCTGTCGCAGAGGGCACTGATGGTATTTATGGTTGGGGCGGAGATCAAAACTCAGATTCACGGCCGCGAAGAGAAAATATTAGTTCGCATACTGTTCTATGCTATGGATGCTCAAGATCTATCAATGGATGAAAATGCTCTAAAAATTCTATCATCGTTCAATAACATACCAAAAATCCCGTGTTTGAATACCTATTATTCTTCCTGGTTGCCCGTGAGGGACATGCACTATACAAGCTAAATGAGGATATACAACGTGGTGTGGCGGAGCTTATGAATCTGAGGTATGAGATAACTATTTTATACCTGCTCCTTTATTGAAGTAGGGAGAATCTGGTTCTCGAATTTCCGCATCAGCTTATTGGTTTGCTCCGCTAAGCTGAGGGTTAAGATGGTATGAGGTAATATTCTTGCCAAATGGGGCAAAAACCCTTTGTAAATAGCGAAGATACCTTCGGTCTTCACGGTTTTTGCCAGGCAATCAAAGATACCTGTGTACAAATTGCCAGTTTGATTGTACATACGCGACATAATAGTGTCTGCGGGAGAATTAGCATCAGAATGGATGTTTACCAATCAAAATCTGCTTACCTGGCGGGTGCATAACACAGCAAACCACAAATCCACTAGCTGTACTACTTGCAAGGTGTAATGCTGGCCCCTCCTCCATTCCTAGATGCTTGATAAGTCTCCGCTTTGCAAAGAAATATGTTGGTAGCTGGACAGAGCTTCCAAACCCTGTCCGGACCATAGCGGCTCCCACTCCTCTATATAGCCCATTTACTCCCTCCGCTTTATAGATCTTTTTCATTCCATCCATAGCATTATTGTAGCCATGTTGCGTGCCTACCGGCGCTTGTGGTGAGAAACTCTGTAGTCTCGTCTTGACCAAGAAAAATGGACTTCCTGCAGCAGCACCTAATATCCCTGATGTTGCGCCCGCGAAGATATTGATACCCAAATTTTGTGTTTTCGGATCGTCGAATAATGCGCCAGTAACAGTCCCTCGTATAGGTTCATAAAAGGCTAGCCTGCATCCATTGAGGAGCATCTGGTAGATATATGCGGCGCCGATTCCTCGATATATACCCCCGAGACCCTCATTCCGTACAATAGTTGTGACACCGTGAATAGGCCCTTTATATAATCGTGGTTGGAGTCCTTTCTCTTGAAGTTCACCTTGTAATTGCATGCTGTGGTTGTGCCATATTAGTAACTGCGCATTTCGATGTGTTGTGTCCGAAGGAATGGTATTCTTACCGGATCTTCACAGTTTCGAAGGGATGAGTTGCAGTCACAGCTCCGCATGCTGCTATTCCACCGGCGACAAACGCCCTAGAGTAATGCGTCAGCATATGAGATATTAGGGAACATTCCTAGGAGCTTACCCCAATGTCGAAGACATTTTGCGATGCTCCCCGCTCCTACCCTTGCCTTATTGCAGAACTCGCTATTACTTCGCCAGTTTGGAGAGGTTTAAGCTGCCAGATGTTTTCTTAAGAATTTTGCAAAACGTAAAAGTAGAGAAGAAGAAGAAGAAGAAGAAGGTTCAAGGAGTGAAGATGTAATACAAGTATTTCTAACGAAAGCTGACTGTGTTGCTATACAAAATTCTTTTGTACAATTAACTTTTATGACACTGTTAGCAAAGAGGCCGAGGGTCGGAGCTGGAGCTGGAGCTGGAGCTGGAGCTGGAGCTGGAGCTGGAGCTGGAGCTTTTGTGAACCCCTATCAGTGAGATTCACCGGAGTTGGTGGAGCGGACCCGATAAAGAGACTGATATCCGAGTCACGTGTAGATATCAAATTGGATACCGGCAGTGAAAGTTACAAAGTGACAAAAGTTGATTCTACAGACACTGAATTACGGCAGGATATTGAAGTAGCTGTAGACAGTGGAGTTGAACGGGATATTTAAGTAGCTTTAAGTAATTTTGAGTTTACAAAAGATATCAACAGACAAACAAACAACATGTCATCTACTCCTATGGCGATTGACTCTCCTATGGGAGCAAATGGGAATTCCATATTGAAAGCAAATGGAGTTTCATCAGTTCCATCAACTGCCAAACTCACGGAGATGATCTCTCTGTACAATCCGGTCAAGGTGAGTTTGATTCAAGCAAGCAATGGGCAATTAATTTTACTAATGCACCAAGCTTTTTCGCCATTCTCCGACACCTGCAGACAAGGGACAAACTCCTCCAAGTTACAACTTCATACAATCTATCAATTTCAATGATAATGGAAGTCAACTTATCACTTCAGAAACCGATAATACCATGCAAATTTATGATGTTCTTGATGGAAGACACTCAAAGATGAATATTAGTGCCAAGTATGGTTGCAATCATGCAATGTTTGGCCATGCAGAACATTGTATAATACATTCTAGTACTAAAAAAGACCGTAAGCCTTCACTTGATTCTTCACTACAACAAAGCTAAATAGAAATATAGACAAGATACGTTACCTCTCAGCCCATGACAACTCCTATATCCGTTATTTTGAAGGCCATGAGCAAAATGTCACATGTCTATCCCTCCATCCCGGCCAGGATAATTTTATTTCCTGTTCTGAAGATAACACTCTTCGAATCTGGGACGCAGCTTCCAATAATCCTGCCGGTATCCTGAATCTTACTGGTGTTCATCTCGTGGCATGGGATCCTTCTGGGAACGTCTTTGCAACTGCTTCTCCTCTCGCTCAATCCATTTTACTTTATGACTTCCGCAACTTCGACAAGGAGCCATTTGCAACTTTCGATATATTACCATTCTGTCAAGAATTCTCTCCGCAAGCGATTGGAAGGGGATGGAATAAATTAGCGTTTTCGAATGATGGGAAACACTTGTTATTAGGCACGACTGGTAATGGCCATTTCTTATTAGATGCATTTGACGGGCATCTAAAGGCCTTCTTGAGAAGGGATAGGGGTGGTGCAAGAAGACTAGGAGCAGGCGACCATAATCCAGACAATCTGGACCCAGCATCAAGTGAATACCTGCACACCACAGCCGGAGATTGCTGTTTTACTCCCGATGGAAGATATGTAATCAGTGGATCTCGAGTCAAAAATATCTTGGTATGGGATACACTTGCAGCTACAGCAAATCGAGTACTCAATCCGTTGCACGAGTTGGAATATGCGGGTGATTCGGCGATTGTGGCTTTCAACCCTAAGTATAACCATTTTGCTACGGCGGACCAGGAAGTTTTGTTTTGGGTGCCGAATACGGATATGCTTTAATCATTTCTTGCGGATCGCGTTTTATTTGTGGCTAGTTCCCTTCATGTCGTTTGCTAAATTGGCAATACCCAAGTGATGCATGAATAGGCGTCGTTGGGAAAGGAGTCTGGGAAATTGATCAAAAAGTAATTATAGATGACGGGCTTAAAACGTTTATGGGCCGTATTCTCACACTTGTTGCTTTTATGTTTTTGTTTTATTTGTCACCTTGCATTTGGGGATTTGGGGATTGAGGCTATCATTATACAAAAGCTAGGCGCCTTGTTTTTCATAGTAATTACCTTGATACCTAGCTGATAACCACACTTTTCCAGCGGAATAGTCTCAATCACTACTTATCGTTTTCCTCTCCTTCCCAAACCGCCTCAATCAAGCTCATTCTACATCCAACTGGTCTCTTCACGCCCAAATATCGAAAGCCCTTTACTCACCAAATAGCTCGATCCAATCACTCTCTACCCTTTCTTGGGCATTCAAAGTTGACAACATATTCAAATCCATGTCCTCATAGCCTTTTTCTACCGATATTTTGTGAGGGCCTCGATCGTTTCCTCTGCGCCCTAAAGAGAGTCAGTTCCATATGTGGAGGATTGACAATAAAAATTCGACAAGTGCACATACCGGCCAAATTTCTGCCGCACAAACACCAACCCAGCCCATCATCGATTGATCATCGATTGATCATCGATTGATCTTCTGCTAATGTTTTGCTTGTATGTGCTACTACCTAGGGTTCAACCTCCTGGAATAGTCTATTTATCATTGATGGCGCATGAATATTCTTTCGTTGACGACGCCTAATACAAGTTTTTGCACAATTTCTTCAAAAGTTGCAGTGCTGCCCAATGGAAATGATTTCGCTGCCATTGCTTAGTTCAGGAGTCGATTATCGACTGGGGCTAGGCTCATGCCGATATCATAATGATAGATTGCTCGCAAGGAATGAACATCGTAGAACTGCAAGCTGTCAGTCAATTATTGTTCCAAGAGTGTAGGAAATACGCATAAATCCCAAGCCAGTCATCTAAGTCCTTTCTTTGCTCCGGTAACAAGGTCGCCCAACTCCTTTGTGGCCATGATTATCTCTCCTCTCGACTTGCTCAAATCTTGAGGTATTTTTGTAAATGCCACTGCGGAATTGGCGTCGAAGCTCGGCTCTTCGATTGCATTATCTCCCAAGTATGCATTGATGAAGAGGTTGCAGGCTTGGGGGCGTGCGAAATGATTTACATGAATCCTTATAGCGTACCGGTGAAGGGGACCATTATGAGTCGAGTGGCCGCTCTGGTTACATCCTCAGTCTATCTTCAGTATTGATATGCATACTTTTTGCCGATGAGGAAGGCGATCAGGTGGGGGGCAAGGGCAAGTATTTCCTACAAGAACGGTTATCAAATTAAGCCGTTGATCATGATGAAAATCTTGCTGAAGGCTTGCAAGGAATCATTTCAACTTCATTGATAAGAAAAGGAGGCTGAATGTTACTATTTCACAGATCTCACATTTGAAGTGAAGGCTGAGAAACAGCATCAAATGCAGTTAGAAGGGACGCACGAAGCGGCCGCGTATCACGAAATGTGACTACGGCAGGTGAAAAAATTCATGAGTCGGCATCTTGTGTATCACTGATATCAATTCACTTCAAGCTTCTGAGAGTATTAGGCGGGACGGTTTGTTTTATATTGTTATCGTTGCCAAGATGACGTGAAGACGGAAGATTTCTGTCTCTGCGTTGCAAGTATGACGATTCGATTTCGGCCGCATCCTTCCACTTTCCACCGAACACATCTGTTCAATTCTACCACCGCAAACAAGCACACTGCTCTGAATACCTCGCATAAACCAAAGTACGATGTTGAAAATTGATCCCCTCTGACATCTACATCTTGCCCTCAAATCACCAGAACTTCCATTCCCTAATCCACGATTGCCACCCACTTAAAACCACAGCCTTCTTCCTCATATCCATAACCCCCCAATCCGCCACTCTATCAGTCCTCAACATGAAACCCGGAAACCTCGCCAACCAAACTTCCAACATAGCTCTCCTCTCCGGATCTTCCACTCCAAAAACATATTCCTGTACTGCCATCCGCTTTTCCTTCGACATCCCTCTCTCTAACTCTTCTTGGAGCATGATGATGTCCAGTGCTTCTTTATCATGCATATCTCGATACTGTTGAATCACTTTGTTCCAGTGTTGTTCCATAGAAAGCAATTTGGACTCTGAGGGGCGGCTGCTGAGATAAAGTGGTGGGAGTTTGCCAATCTGGGTCTGTTGGAACCAGACGTGTGCGCAAGGAGAAGATGGCGACATTTTGGAAGCTGGAAGTCGATATGGTTGAAAATCGGGGAAGCTCACGATTTCGATGCCTGCTGTAGGAGTAAACGTGTTGTGCCTGTTGGAGGGAGTGTTTTGAGTAGGTAAAAGAAAATTGTTTTATAGAAGATCGCGACATCATTCACTGATGTTGTGAGCAGGTGATGGTATGTGGGTCTGTAAAGCATTCTCAAATTTTCCCCTCGAAGGCCCTTCCGAGAACGGAAGGAGTCAATATTGTTGGGAATGTACCTATATGGAGCGTTATCGGCTATACGAGATTACGTGGCGACAATTATCTGGCTACTCTATTTGCGATAATCGATTGATGTTCAGGGAACAGGAAGCCAGGAATTACTATCGTTGACAGGTAGGACAAGATACGTCATGTCGTACGCTTTTCCTATGTCAACTTGGACAAGGCGTTAACTGCGATTTTCTTCTGTGCGGCAATAGGGAAAGAAGGGTTTATGAAACAGTGATCATCCCTTCATGGGTGGGTGGTTGGGTGGTTAAATATTTAATAGTGTGTAGTACATATTGGAAATTCACGCAAGGGGTTCGAGTAGTATCTTGATATATCTATTAAATATATGATAGAAAAGAGCTCAGGCTTAAATCAAGAAAGCATACAATTCAAAGCCAGAGTGATTCCATGTACTGGATAATGAAAATCCAAAAGCAAGGTTGTTATCCACCATAACATAAATTTGCCCATACCAATCGAGCTATCTACTATAGACTGGACCTTTTCCTTTATGAAAATGGAAGTACAAAATTTTTGACAATGAGGGCGAATTGTCTAATTCATAGTCGAGTCATGGTTAAAAGGATGTATTGATCGGAGTCGAACAATGGTGGAAAGAGTGGGAAGAGTACATATGCCGTTAATATCATGTAAACTTTTCATTGAGTCATATCTTGTATGAAGTACTCACATCTCCATCCTACCTACCATGTAGAATACGACCAAGCTTGAAAATGAACCACCACCATGAAGCCCCATGAAGCCCCATGAAGCCAAGAACCACAAACACCATTCCATACCAGCAAGTCGTAATAAATCATTTAATTCTCCCATCCCTATCCCTCTCTCCTCTCCTCTCACCAACCCTCAACGCTCCACCCTTCGGCACTTTCCACACCAACTGATAACAATCCACCTCGAATACGTCACCGTCCTTGGAAATGGCATTCTGAAGTTCCTCCTGCGTCAATATTGCATTTGCGCCCCGATCATCCCTCGTCCATGTTGCCTCTGCGGTGCATTCAAGCATCTGGTTGATAGCTTGTGCGCCGTCGTGTATGCGATTGAGTTTTTGTTGGGGAGAACCAAAGTCTCGACCTCCTGGCTGGGAGGTGAGTGTTTTGATGGTGAGAGTGCGGATTTTGGTGTTGGGGGTGAGGAAGTTGAAGAGAGGGTTGGTGGTGAGGGAAGGGCGTTTGGGTTTGGGGTTGAGGAGGTGGCGGAGGGAGCGGAGGAGCATTGGTGGGGTAGTAGTGGTGCTGCTGGTGTTAGAGGGGGCTTCGGAGGGAGTGGGGAGCCACCAGGTGTGGTTTTGGAGGCGGTAGGTGAGAGATGTGAGGTTTTTGGCGTGGGGGAGGTGCTGTGTGGGGGTTAGTTGGTGGGTTGGAGAAGGGCGGGATGAACTTACGCAGCTGAGAATGTCGAATATTGGGGCAGAGCGTTTGAAAAACAGCCCAATGTTGTTATCGTCGTGTTGTGTGTTTATGTAGTCAGTGCTATGGGTTGGAAAATTGTTAACGTCGAAGTCCAAAGATGAAAGTTACACATGGCATTACGTGCTGAGGTAGGAAGTTGAAAGAGACTTCGAGAGAGAAAGGAAGAGAACTTGCCTCAAGACAATCTCAACACTGTGAATATTGCTTAGCATGAGTGGAGAGAACATGGAAATGGAAGGATATCGGTAGACAAAGGCACGCAAACAATGCTCTGCACCGGCAACGATATATGGGTGGTAGATTCCAAGTTCTTTCTCCTGCTTGCTAACCCACGTCATGTAATCATAATTGCTCACTTCATCATCCGTCACCCATCCCATGATTATCTTGGGGGGATCGGTAATCTTCTTGTATGCGATAGGAAAATGATAGGTATGATTCCATGTGAGGCTAGGACGAAGCTCAATGGTAGATTGCTTGATGCGCAAAGCGAAGAAATCGCGATAGAGCCCCTTTTCAGGGATGAGAGCAAGTTCGAAAGCAGGGAGATCTTCAAAAGAGAGTCCTGCGTTTCCAGGAAAGTCGATCTTTGGGGAAAGCCCAGTGATCCAATTTTGATAATCGAGAACTTTGCGTTGGGGGTACTCTGCAAAGTAGATGACGAGTATCTCATCAAATATTTGATCTCTGACTTCGGGTGGAAAAATGTAGAGGATACATTTCTTATCGATCTTTTTTCTCTTTGCAACAATGGATGCGGCTCTGAGCTTTTGGAGGAGGAAGAGTTCGTCTTCAGTTGGCCCTAAATTTGGCGGGTGAAGCGCCTCGGCAGAGACAGTTGGTTCGATGTATTGACTATCTGACCACATGAAATTCTCGTATTTCCAGTGACAGGTCTTCCTGTGCTGCTCACGAAGTCTTTTCTTACGGTATTCCACCCCAGAATTGTACAAATTTAAACGCTCGGCGAATAAGGTCAACTCCTCTTGAGGGGATCGATCCATGTTCTGTTGAAGTGAAACGTCTACAGAATCCATTATCTCGAACTCCAAACTTGTTGATCTGAAGAGTCTGAGGAATATTCAGAGAGGATCTTTCCTGCTGTGGTGGAAAAGGTGGATGAAAGAACTTTGTTGGGTTAATCGAAATTGTCGAATGTCAGCTATGGAAGTGAATTCTCTACTCCGCCCCTTCTAGCTCTATCCGGGTTCTTTCTCCCACTTGAATATAATCAAATGATCCGATGATTGTTTAAATTTAAACTTTTGTGTTGCCCAATTTAAAGAAATTGGGAGGATTGTCTTTCCATTGAATAGGTAGTGTAAAGGAACAACAGAGAACACTTAGTTTTCTGTGCTTGATTATCACATTGTAAATAGTAGTGATCATGATGACTATGATATTAAGTCTCTCTTGTGAAATTCCTAACATTTCTACTCAAACATGAAAACAAATGCGACCAAGGACAAACTAAGGCTGTGCTTGTTTTCCATGTGCATAATACAGGAGATAAGGAATCACATCCCTAATTATTAGGTCCAGATCTTAGCCCCTTTTTTCAATCCTCCTATTGAGCTGAGTGTATGTTTCTCTAATATTTCCCCTGGTTTATTCTCAACCAAATCATCGAAGCTTTCAGTGGTTAATTCGTAAAATGGTTTTCCTGCCTGGCTTTCATATTTTTCGGCGATACTGCCCTGATTTTTAAAGCCCAACCAATATTTAAATGTCCATTTTGGCGTGGGTTCATTTCTGTCTCGCTTAAGAATATGCCATCTTGTCAGACATTGTGCCACCTTTCCTCCCTGACTGATCAAGGTACAAGTAAAGTCCATAAAGCAGTACTTGCAAGAGTAGACCTCCGAAGTATGGGACTTGGAGATCGTCGGGGTATGGGATTTTTGGGAGGCTTTCACTCCCAAACTCAGGTATTGTCCTAATGTGAGCTCATTGTGTTCACATATTACCACATGCTCTTCTGCACCAGGTAGTTCCTCTGGTACGAGTTTTGGGGGTAGCATGGTAAGTAGTTGGGAGCGGACGAAGCATGTGTTCTCGATCAGTTTAATATCATTATTAAAGAGGGACGATATTCCTAGTGCACTTTGTTTTCTAGGAAGGAAAGTATAGGTAGGAAAAGTATGAGTAAGAATGTCTTTGTTGCGTTTGAAGAGATGCCGTAGTGGGAGGAGTTGGCCTAGACGAAGGAATCTGATTTGACTGATGTTAAGGAAACCTTTGACATCTGGCCGACCGATTTTCATAGGTCTCTGTCTTTTATGAGCGCTATGCAAGTGCAAGCAATAACGACTGTGGGCGTACGAAGTACAAAATAGGTCATCGAATTGAGTAGACATAATCCTCATACAGCACCTGCAGAGGTAGTGATCGGGTATATCTCTCACTAAAGTCTTCAAGAAAGTGACAAGTTCAACGAATACCCCGCTCTTCCCCAGTGACATTTCCCACATTCGGTCAATATATGTGAAATCATTGGTGTGATTCAGCAAGTTCCAACTCCAAGGTCCCAGATCTGCGCACAAACGCCGATTGCAAAGACTCAAACAAGCAATGGAGCTGGTAGGTAGAACTTTGGCAATTTCCAAAATCAGTTCAGTAGGAAGATTTGAGAAAAAGTCGCTGCTCGGTGACTTCCCGCTCAGTTCAGTCGTTGCATTCGAAAGATGACCACTATCCGGTGACATTTTAATCCACTCAGCGGGAGAACTTGGAAGATGGCTAGTATTATGCGAATCTGATGCCCTTGCTCCACCAAGTCTCTTCGAAGACCGGTCAGGAGTGTGTCCAGACTGGATGGACATAGTTTCTCGATTTGCGGGTCTTTGACTGGTATCTGATGGTTCTTTTTGTATGGAAGATACGTTCGTATCTGAAAAATGAGAGAGGACACATTGTATATAAAGGAAAAACTAGTAAAATCGCACTACGGGAACTTGTTCGTGGTAGCCTCACTACAAGCGATATACTAAACAATCATCGATTGTCGGTACAAGTACATCAATATGTCATAATGTACTCCGCATACTAGCTATCTGCACCAGATATGTCAAAAACCAAAAGCAATCTAGAAGTTGAAACTGTTTAAATATAAACATGAAGATCCACCTCATCCGCATAAGAAAAAACAGGTGGAATTTGACTATACGAAGTACCGTATATACGAAGTATTTGATCTTTAATAACTAATGGAAAATTATCTATAAATAAAATATTAAAATCTTAATGTATTAAAACATCATTAAGCTTTAACTTGTTATATTGATATTAAATCCAGAAATTTAATATAAAAAATAAAAGGAAGTTCAATAGTATATTTTAAAGTGATTACCTACTACCTACAGTGTTCATTTTTGAGTTTTGGCATGCAGTGATTTACTGATTTAAGGTTATTTTAGTATAAATTAGCTTCATTTTCATAAGGTGAGTAGGTACTCGCTAAAAGTGGAAGTTTTTACTAAAATTCAAGGCATTTAATCCGATTTCGTTTAACAAGCCAATCAATGATGCCTGGATATCCTCCAACTTACGAGCCAACTGAATCTTGGTTAACTTCCATACCAAAAAGCAAGGAGAAGAAGAGTAAGTGTTGAAGAGAAATGATTTTGATCTAGCAGCTTTCCCTTGTTTTCTCGTGGAGATTGTTATTGGCATATGAAAGAATACCTCTTATGATAGATACATTTAATACCCCGGCTTGAATGTTCTGCCTTGTAGTAGATGAACAATAAAAGTATAAAATATATATATTATAGTATTTGGATGGCCTTATAGTTCTTTTCCACGGCTTCCTCCATCATTATAACGTTCCATGCGGATACTTTTCCTTGGACATCATCTACCGAAGCATATGTGAGTGATTCAGATACATTGGTGTCATCATATGAATTATGAACAGGCACCACTAGAGAACCGCTGAGTTAGTAATTGCTTATTACGACAAGCTTCAGAGAAACCAAATTATAACCTGGTATGAACGTGAAAAGGATGCTGGTGATCAAGGAAGAGGATGAAGAGATTTCGATGTGGGAAGTGTAAAATCTTCGGATTGGTGGTACTTATTACGCTGGGAAGTATCCATGCGTGCAGGTAAAATTGCAAAGAGGATCGTAGGTAGCAGAGTCCACACCAAGGGTGTCATAACTAACGACGCCTGGTATTGCAAAAGAAGGGGAAACCTCAGTACCATGAGTAAGACAGTTACACGGTCCCGGGCAGAAGTTATATCTATAACTATATCCGCAAAGTCCGCCGAAGTTGCCGTCACCAGAACCCGATGTACAAGCTAAATTGGAAGCACAAAAATCAGGGCAATGACCACGACAGCAAGTGAATGCACAGAGGTCATCATATGCCATAATAACTGTAATCAGGACGAAGGTGGCTGTTAGGTCACTGACTTGTGGTGGAGGGTCAACCAAATCACCTTGAGTGTTACAAGTGCATGAAGAGATGGGACAATATCCATACTGGCAAGACCAATTGCAGAGATCAGCAAAGGAGTAGAACAACTTGAAGCCTACGCTTTCAGCACCAGCGAAAGCCAGCGATACTTGTTTTGCGTTATCAACCCAGGCATGGGCCATATTGAGTACAAACATCTATATGATAGCTCTTTGCTAATTGCATATCTGTTACCCAGTCGCTCTGGGAAAAGTGTTGGGTGTTGCCAACCTGAAACGTGATTAGCATTATCGCTTGATATCTTCAGCGGATATTCATATTTGCCACTAGAACACCAGATAGTTCAAGGAGGGAAAGAATGAACCCGGTTTAATTTGGGAAATTGAAAAGGTATAGATAATGGAACATTGAGAAAACATCTGGTGACAAAGAGTGTACAGCCAAAGAACTAGAGTTACTCACTGAAATGGGCAAAAACTGCAGCCGGGTATGAAGCAAGCAATGCTGTGAGAACAAACAGCCCCCTCATTTTGACCATGATGGATTGAAGCAAAAGATGGGTAAAAAGATACCCTCTTTGGCCGAAGTGAGGATTGACATCTTACAGCTTTCGAAAGAGAATAGGTCTTCCCAAAATTTTAGATACAAATTGACAGTGGTGAAAATTCTTCACTTGACGAGGATGGATATAGCATGGGAGAAGAAAACCAGCTTACATCTCTTTCTGCCGATATGTAGTTGTACATACAGTTGGAAGCACCGTTGGCCATGCAGTTGGATATGTTGGCGGCACATTCAGCTGTGTTCTCGTGAGTCATTTTTTACTCAATTCGGCGATATCCTCATGTGTGAGAGATTAACTCGGAATACAAACACCAAGGTAGAGCATCTCGCCGACATTTTTCAACAGTTAAGTGAATGTGGCAAGAGGTAACCTGCATGATACAGTTGGATATGTAATCCTCACAATCTGATTCCCGAGGCCGAGGACTTGAGGGGAAGGGGATTGGGGTGGAGTTCGCGGATGCAGCATTTTGATTCGCACTGGCGATCATCTTTATCGTTGCTGAGAAGTAGTGCCAAGTCCTCTGGACGTGATTGGTCAGTATATACGGAAGCTCACCCGTGACAGAAACTATAAGCCTTGAAGAGTTTAGCGTCTAAACGTAAAATTAATTGAACATGATAGTATTAGCTTTTATTATAAAATATTAAATTATTATTATGCTGATAATTTAGAAGATAAATTTTATAAAAAAGTTTATAAATATTTATTTATAAGGGACAACCGCTTTCCCTGATTGGGAATTAGACGGCCGATCCATGGAGAGCCGATTATTCTCCATGTTGTCAGGTTCTGCAATTTGCGTCATACAATCGAATCCACACAACTTCAAAATGAGAATCGATAAAAATGCATAAGACACTATTATTGTGCTTTATACATGGCTTTAAGGTTATCAATCTACTCATTCAAATGTTACACAATAGTAATAATACTAACATTCTTGTTATAGGGAGGAGATGATACGTTCGGCGACTTTCCTAGCCATCTTAAAGCAATCGTCAGCCATAGCTTACCAAAAGTCGATGTTCGCGCAATTACATATCCAAAGTATGAAACTCGAGGGGATTTAGGAGAATGTGTGAGCAGGTTTAGAGATTGGTACTGTTCTTCCATTTAATTACCATTGAACCTTTTAACTAATTGGCTTTGTACAGGCTCCAAGAAAAGGTAATTGATATAGAAGTCAAAAACGGAACGCCTTCTCCAACAGTCGACCCTTCTGTCCGCACAATACTTATTGGTCATTCCATGGGGGGAATTGTTGCTGCAGATACAATACTGGCAATTACATACGATAAAGTAATAGATTCGAAAGAAACCACCGATACCTTGAATGCTTTTATGTTTCCATTCATCCAAGGCGTTCTCGCATTCGACACTCCTTATTTGGGCATATCACCAGGTGTTGTTGCGCATGGTGCAGAAGGTCATTACAATGCAGCTTCATCCGCTTTCGCACAAGTTACTAGTCTGGCAAGCGCAATATGGGGAGAGAAGGAAGTAGACAAAACTGTCAAGGAGAAGAAGCCACTCGCCGCACTACCGGCACCACCTGCACCCGAAGCCCCGGCATGGAAGAAATGGGGAACTTTCGCTATGTATGCTGGAGCAGCAGGTGCTGTTGCAGCTGGAGGTGCAGCTGCGTACTTTAAGAAGGATCAAATTCAAGAAGGATGGTCATGGGTGGGATCACATCTTGAGTTTGTGGGATGTCTGATGAAGGGCGAGGAACTGAAGAAGAGAGTGACGGGGATGGTTGCTTTACGCAAGGAATTGGGAGTTGGTTGGGCCAATCTATACACAAGGTTGGGCAAAGAGGCAGTAAGCAAAGCTGATGGAAGCCTGGTGGGGAGTGTGATTGGGAATCAAAGAACATTCTGCAACCTGCCCAAAACCAGTGCTAAGGATTTCTTCCGAGAAGCTATTAATGACAAGGCCGCGGATGAATCGGGCGCACATATGAGTAAGTTTCCATGAGGATGGGAGTTTTGGAGCTAACAGTTCTCTAGCTATGTTCTTTCCACAAGACAATCCGGGATATTATGCTTTATCTGAGGAGGCGAAGAAATTGATTGTGGAGTGGTCGACGAACGAATGGTACGAATCGAGCACAAAAAGACCCAAAAAGCAATCCACCAAGGACACCAAGGTCACCCACGAATTACGATAATGGAACATACCTGCAGTCGGATGTCGATAGCGAAAACAGGAGCTGGCGTTAGGGGCTAAGAATATACAGACTACATAGACAGATTGCCAATCGATATACCAGGAGTTTATTACCTTTCTAGGACTGGATTGATAATCATATGATACCTAGCCCGCCGGACCATGCCTCGATTACGTTATGCAATACCACTACACCCTTACACCTCATCAAAATACACTATAACATTTATTTCCATGCAATGGAGGTCAATACCAGTTTAAACCTTCCGGTGTCATGTTGCCTGTCCGCGCCTTGACAATGGATTGTGCCTCCGGACTCTCAAATTTAGGAAAATATGCAAGTGATTCTCAAAAAGTTTGTTTCATCTCAATTACTTCGGATTACTTTCTTCTTATGTACGTGGTATCTCCTCGCATTTGCCCTTTCGTCATTCATAATACATCGCATCCATAATTTACAACAAGAACGCGGCAAAGCTAGCAGCACAAATACTTCCAACCCACATCAATGATCCCATAGCACCATATTCCATAGGTCCAACTGTCAAAGATCCAGCCGCGCTAGATTTGGATGCAGAAGCTGTGCCGCTCGCAGTTGCAGTTGCAGTCGCAGTCGCGGAAGCGGGAAGGCTGGAGAGAGCTGTATCGCCAGCATAGCTTGCTGATACACCGGTTGCATTTTTGCATGCGCTTGGTGTGGCGGATGCAGCTCCGGTAACGAAGGATACGGCTGCGCATTGGTATAGAAGTCCTAGAGAAGGAGGCATAGTGGTTAGTTTATGAAACTATACATTAGATGTGCGGGGCTTGATTGGAGGGGTTTGCATACCATCTGGACCATCTGCGACGACTGCTACGACACCACTAGTTCCAGCGAATGCGGAGGGAACGGTGACAGTTGGCTCGCAGAAATCACCCAGACCGGTTTGTTGAACGGTGGGAATAAGTTGGGTCCAATTGGCGGCCGCGGTATCATTTCCCACCATGGCTCGGAACAACCATGTTGTCGTTGGGTGAGTCGAAGTCCTATTTTCAGATATGTTAAGATTGATCTTGAGAATAGAGGATACTCTCATCTGAGGGAGCCAACTAACATTGCAATTGTATCCCCACCGACGTGGAAATCGGTAACATTGCGATCGAAGGCCACGGAGAACCCACCGCACGGAGCGGTTCCTTCTGCATCATCATTAAAACCATCTGCAGTCACATTAGCTTTCTCTACCCGATTGAAATGCCAAGTTCGAGAAACCCACAGGTCATAGGGTAGTTCAAGAGGAAATGGGCAGAACATTGGGAGATGACGGTCGCGAGACCGAGGAGAGCTGCAAGACGTGTCATTGTGTATGGGGGAATCTCTTTATTGATCTTTGGAGAATCGGGTGGTGATTGTTATTAAAAGTTTGAAAGAGAGGAAGAAGGGTAATAAGGTTCTTTTGTGGTTAAGAAGAGAAGAGAAGAGAACAGGCACAAGATGGATTGAAAACTACCAGGTAAATTCACCACTTGTTTCACCCCAAATATCTTGAGAATAATAATCCAAAAATGAGCAAGTTATTTATTATTAATCTTCTCTTGAACAACCTTGTTGGTTGGTGGATCTCTTAGATATGGTCAAAGATTGAAAGGAATAATAATAATAGGTTCTAGGTAGGTAGGTAATAATATCTTGCTCAATCATTCCATATGGGGTCTTTTGCCAAGAGTTTAAGTGGTTTGAGGTATGAGGTGTGAGCACTTGTAAGGTAATAAGGCTGGCTACCTTCCTGTTTCATTGTTTAGGTAGGTAGGTAATACTTGCATTATTGTCCAAATTCCCCGATTTGATAAACTAGACCTCGGTAGCGGGGAAATTCCCTTTTTTTAAATTGTGGGTTGCGCAAGAGAGTAGGGTGATTTATCATTATTGGTGTGCGTGAAAGAACGAATAAGGATAAGGATGAGGATGAGTATGAGTATGAGTATAAGCATGAGCATAAGTATAAGCATAAGTATGAGCATAAGTATGAGTATGAGTATGAGTATGAGTATGAGTATGAGTATGAGTATGAGTATGAGTATGAGCATAAGCATAAGTATAAGCATGAGTATGAGCATGAGCATGAGTATAAGTATGAGCATGAGTATGAGCATGAGTATGAGTATGAGCATAAGCATAAGTATGAGTATGAGTATAAGCATGAGCATAAGCATAAGCATGAGTATGAGTATGAGCATGAGTATAAGCATAAGCATGAGCATAAGTATAAGTATGAGCATGAGTATGAGTATGAGTATGAGTATAAGCATAAGCATGAGCATAAGCATAAGCATGAGTATAAGCAGAGTAAAAGCAAGAAAAAACGAACGAGTGCAATTGAGCAGATTTCAAGCCACTCGACAAGGAGGCTTGGCGGAGTTTAAAACTTTAGAGGCTTGGCGTGCATAACTAGGTATATGGAGTGATTCATGGTGGGATGGTTTTTCTCTGTTGATTTGGATTTGGATTTGGATTTGGATTTGCATATTGGTGAAAGATTTCTCTTTTGGTTGAGTTCTATTGATTTGGTTTTATGGTGGATATTCGAATTATTTGGTTTGCGGAGGATACCTACATACATTGGGAAAGAAAGAAAGAAAGAAGGAAGGAAGGAAGGAAGGAAATAAGCAGACAAGGAAGAAAGAAATTGTTGTGGCTTTGTGTTGTGCATAGTTGCATTGTTATCACCAAGGAGAAGAGGTTTATTGAAGAAAGAGAGACCTTGGTGTCGGTGATATTCCATTGCGATTGTGTGGAAATAAATCATCAACATACCTACACTCATATACACTCAACTTGGCTTTTTTCAACATATATACACTCAGCTTGTCTCATCGTCCAGACAAGAACCTCGAATCCTTTAAGGAGACCTTTCCACTGGTTCGGAAGCCCGAGAGGTTGTGAAGGCTACGAAAGTTACGACTCACGAAATTTCTCCCCAGGCGAACGTTTAGGACAAGATGGATGCACTTATGAGTGGGATGAGTGGTGGGATGGATATGGGTTCGGATAGCATGTTTAGAGATTACAATCAGAAGTTGGCGCGGGGGTATTGGTATATTATTGCGGGGTTTGTGGGCGCGGTATTGTTGCGTAGAGGGTTTGAGAGGTGGAGGGATTGGGATAGGTTAGTGGGTTTTCTTCTTCTCTGGATTTGGATTTGGACTTGGGGAGGGTGGTGTTGTTGGTGATTTGGAATTTGATTTTCGATGTGCCTTGTTCGAAGATTTGGTGCATGGGCGAGGGAGAGACGAATGCCTTGTCTTTCGTATGTGATAGTAAGGTAGTCCAATTCGCTAACATACCCCAACAGACTTCGGAGAAGCCAGACATTTTCTCTAAAATATCCAACCAAACCTAGTAACCGGCTTCAGGAGATGTACGCAACCGCTACAGCCATATTTCGAGAATTATCCTACCCTCAGATTCACATCTCAACTCCTTATCTCTCATGGCTATCCCCTCCCTCATCAGGTCGCACTATCCTTCTCCTTTGCTATTGGGCAATCCTAATCTTCATGATGACATACGATGTCACTATCAAAGATGCTTATTACTACGAACGTATTGGCTTTCGCGGCGCCTGGATCTCTGTTACACAGGTTCCACTTATTTATCTACTTTCTTCAAAGTCGAATGTCATCGGAGCTTTGATAGGTAGTTCACATGAAAGATTGAACTGGTTCCATCGCTGGGTATCAAGGACCTTACTTATTACTGTCACGGTTCATGGTGCGTTCTTCTTTCGGGAGTGGGTTCGAGCAGATTTCGTCGCCTTTGAGCTCAGTCTTATGCCGATGGTAAAGTATGGAATGGGTGCATGGGGTCTCTTACTTTGGACATTCTTAAGCTCCTTGAGTCCATTAAGGAGGATGGCGTACGAAGTCTTCGTATTACAGCATATTGCTTGCGGGGGAGTATTTCTGTGGCTGCTGTACATTCACGTACCTGAATATGCTAGGTATAACGTATGGTTTGCTGTGGCGGCCATATCATTTGACTGGGTTCTCAGAGGCACCCTATTAGTTGTCAGGAATTTCCGAGTGAAGGTTGTCGGAGCGGCTTGCAGAGGAATGCAAAGGATTGGTCATCAAGCGGAGCTGCGGGCTTTGAGTGACGATATCACTATAATCAGTATCAAGGACGCACCTTTCACGTGGAAAGCAGGTCAACATATGTACCTTTGGCTTCCAAGACTCGGTCTACTTGAGACTCATCCCTTCACCATCGCAAGTCCATATCAGACGTCGAATAAGTGTCATTGCAATGAGATTCAACTTGCGATCCGGGCCCAGAAAGGATTTTCACGAAGAATACACAACTATGCATCGAAGATGCAGAGACTCGATAAGATTGCTGTTTTGACAGCATTTGTAGCTGGTCCTTATGGTGTCCCTCCAGTATGCTCATTTTCTCTTTCTGTACCAAATCTAGCATACTAACAATACTTACAGAACTGGAGTTCTTATGAGACTGTTCTTCTCATCTCAGCTTCCACAGGTGCATCTTACACTCTCCCCATCCTCGAATCAATTATACACAACCCCGCACCAACATGCGTGCAGCGGATTCAATTCCTTCTTGTCGTTCGTGAACGCAGTCACATCGAATTCTACACGAAGCGGTTGGCAAGCGCGCTTACTCTTGCGGATAACAAGGGTGTTCACTTGATTGTGAAAATTGCCGTGACTGGTGAAGATGGAGCATCAATGATAAGCTCCAAGGCCGAAGAAGGAAGAGCAGGATACGATCAAGTAAACGACGATGATGAAGAGGAAGGGGATCAAATCATTAAATCCAGCGCATCTAGCTCAACATCAGAAGCAGGAGGATGCTGTTGTAACCCACGATCCACTGGAACAGCAAACGATGAAATATCTATTGGAAGTTCCAAACGCCATTCATATACCGATGAAAAGAAACCCGATAAAATATCATCCTACGTCACCACGCAACAGATCTCCCGTGCTTCATCACCACAAACTGGCGAAGGTGGATGTTGTTGCGCCAAGAAACCGGTGAAAAAACCAAGTGAAAAAATGAGGAGGGGAGGAGATATAATATATCTAGAAGGAAGACCGGATATTGGTCAATTCATTAGAGCACCGATAGAAGCTACGGGTGGAGAAACGGCAATTACGGTCTGTGGAGGGAAGAGCTTGGTGGCTCAGGTTAGGAATTCAACGGCAAAGTTGAGTGATGAGAGGGCGGTCCATAAGGGGACGGGAGCAAATGGTATCTTTTTGCATGTGGAGGAGTATTGTTTTTGAGCGTATACCAACTAACATATATAGTATGTATTATGTACATTGCACAGTGATGTTTTCACCATTTTGGATTGAGGTTCGCGGGCTTTGAATCGAAGAGTTTCTCCAGTCTGATGACTTTGATTCTTTAGAATTCCCCTATTTTATGTATATCCCTCAAATGCTTATTGGGATCCAAAAATTGCTACCGGTACGCTGTGATTTGCTGTATCAAGTGGGTGGTCACGTGAATCTTGTCTCGTACTCGCGTTTCCTCATCGGGGTTAGAGCTTACGGTCAAAATTACACGAACATTCAAAGCTTTCGAGCATCATTTCTGATATGAACCGAAGCGATGATGAGGCTACTCTCACTAGACTAACTTTCTTGCGCATTAAAGACGGATACCATGCTCGATGCATAAGTCAGCCGGCTGAAGACTCATTATGCGCCCTGGGGTGAGCTGACTGATATTTTGACGTACTATGAGTCCAAATGAGTGCGATGATGCGCGCCAATCTCTGGCTGAATATCTGAAAATTGATTCGTTCATGTAATGTTGCATTCCTTCCTTCGGTAAGAAAAAGGCGTTCGGTGATTTTCCCTCCGAATTATTGGTTTCCTTGGCGTTGCTTCATCACAGTTAATATGTTCAGCCTTACTGTACCATCCGTAAGTAAGTTTCCTAGCGAAACCTTTCGGTGAATTTTCGTCGATTTTGTATCATCATTATATGAACGATATGAACCATAAATACAAAAATGCCCACCAAACCAAGCGATATCCCATCCTCAAGGCACCATCTCTGGGGTCCCGAACGTCGTCGTCTTTCTTCTCTTCTCATACACAAAGCCTTCGATGCGTTACCCGGCTCGCGTTCTTCGGATCATTTGCAAAGTAAACCGTATCAAGCTGTGAAGAGACCTTTTGGGGAACAGAAATTTACGGGGAAGAAGAGTAGATCGTATGTGCCGGAAGCGCCTGTTAGTAGGAGGAGGGAGAGGGAGAGACCTTTGACGCCGGGGGAGGGGTATGGATTGGGGATTTTTGGGATGGGCTTTGAGGTGAGGAGGAGGGAGGAGGGGGAGGGGGAACTTGTTGAGAGGAAGTTTTTTAGTCAGGGGGGGAGTGGGTTTTTTGAGAGATTGCCCAGGGAGGTGAGGATGGAGATTTATGGGTGGGTGATTGGCGGGAGGGTAGTGCATGTTGTGAGGAGGGAGCATGGGTTGGGTCATGTGCTTTGTAAATGTGATCGAGGCTTGGATGTGGCGAGTATGGGGGAAGAAGATGGGTGTATGGTTGCCGGGTGTAGGGGAGTGAAGATTCCTGGGGGAGGTGGGGTGCATGAGAGGATTGGGGAGGGGAGTGGGGGGTTGATTCAGTTGTTTCAGGTTTGTAGACGGATGTATGTTCCTATTCCATATCCTTTCTTGTTTTCGAATTTCTACCTCTTAGTTCTTTTCCTTTCCTTTCCTTTCCTTTCTTTCCCTTAATCCACACTCTACATACCCATCATAAAAAATCACCAAAACTCACCCACCTAATAAACCCCCTCCCCCCAGATACGCCGAAGCAATCCCCCTCCTCTACTCAACCAACACCTTCAACTTCGATAGCATGGAAACGCTTATCTCCTTCAGCCACGAAATCCTGCCCCGTCGCTTCGACGCCATCCAATCTCTGACTCTCTCCCTCGACTTCTCCACCTCGCACCTCTTCAACGAATCCTCGTGCAACGATTGGCCGAGGTGGGAACGCACGTGGATGATTGTGGGGTCTATGAAATCGCTTGCGAGGGTTGGGGCGAGGATTGTTTGGCCGAGGGCGATTCCGGCTTGGAGTCATGAGGTTCGTCGTCGGTTCATACTTTTTATATTGTTTTCACGTCGAATTCTGTTTCCTGATTTGTAACTTCATGTTTCTTTTCATTGAACATATTTATCCTGTTTGTTTCCTTAGTGCAGCTTTTGTTCTTCGTTTTTCTCCAAAATCTTTTCTGGATGGGCAATAC
Source organism: Myriosclerotinia curreyana (assembly GCA_002162495.1). Taxonomy (NCBI): domain Eukaryota; kingdom Fungi; phylum Ascomycota; class Leotiomycetes; order Helotiales; family Sclerotiniaceae; genus Myriosclerotinia; species Myriosclerotinia curreyana. Next base: position 287,043 of record NGKJ01000020.1, on the reverse strand, counting down.
TAACTCCTCGATCTTGATGCAGTTGAGGTTGCTAGAGCCGTTGAAGATGGTGGGAGGTTTGGGGAGGGATGGGAAGGAGGGGTTTGTGGTTGGGTTGAGGGAGTTGAGTAGGGAGGCGAAGGGGAGGGGGAAGGCGAGGGCGTATGAGGTGGGGAGAGGCTTTGATGTTGGGTGAGCTCGGGTTTATTGTATTTTTTTGGAGAGCATTCGCTCTTCGTGCAACTTCAAGCCGCTTCATTGATAGACATTTACTGACTTCTCAATGTTTTAGGAATGCGAAGGTTGTACCGGCAGTAGGGTTTGATGAAGAAACGGAGGAGGATTTGCCGTTTAAGGTTATTAGGATGAAGTTGTGAGGATTGGGGGATCTCATCGATAGGTCATACCTTCAATGGCGAGTTGAGGGGAGGGTGTCAAAGTGGTACCGAAGAATCGAGCTCACAAGCAAAGAAAAAACGACGAAGTGCCCGTGAGATAGGTATAATAGAGAATAGCGGTACGTGACGATAAGATGTGGTCACCACCTCTCGGTTCACTGCCGAATCGGTTCCATAAGTTATCTCAAAGATTCATCAAAAGTCGAAAACAGCTTCAACTATTGCCTATAGCATTGCTGGTTGAGTTTCTTCAAAACTTTGATGACGGTTGTGTCTTTTATAATTTGGGATATGAGCTCAAGTCAAGAGTATAGAAGTCTATACTCTGTACAGTTTTATATTGGCACTCGGATGGCTATCAACTCCGTGCATAATCTAGTATTTTACATCTAGAGAGTGTTTGAAGTGATAGGAAGGATATGGGACGACAATACTCTAACCTTTATCCTCATATAACAACTTCATGGTGAATGAGGAGATTTCAATGAATGGAAAGTGGAAAATTCATCGAAGTTAGTGTCAGTACTAGGTACCTAGGAGTCGAGTCATCAGTCTCCTCAAATTCACTTTACTTATAATTTCATCTTGAGCTTCAGCTTGGCCAATAGAAATATTAGATGAAGTGGGTGGTAAAATTTCAAAATGAGGCCTCGGCAGAGGAAGTTTTCGAGGTTAATAATTCTCACGCGTAAATATTAGGTATATAACAAGTCAACAACTCTTCCTTCCACAACAATTTTTTCTCTCAACATACAACACAAAACTTCAAGATCGATTGATTGCAAAAAAAAATTAGAATTCGGGTTTTCTCAGGCTGGTTCCTTCCTTCCTTCCTTCTTTTTTCAATCAAGTACTTACTTCTTCTCTCCTTCCCATTTCAGTGCCTCCGCAATCTCCAATTGCTGAGGCGCTCCTTCCCAGAACAACAACGCGAGCACTTTTCCTGTGGCCTTTTGCTACTATTTCAATTCAAATTTTCCCTCATCTCATCTCATCTCATCTCATTTCATCCTTTTTTCCATCATGGATGAAAACAATCAAGTCAAGCCCACAATGGAGAACACCAATCCATTCCACTGGGAGATGCAACTTCTCGCTCAACAATTTAATGAGCGCGAAGCACGTCAAGTTGCCAATAACGATAATCACCTCGCCGATCAAGAAAATTTACGAGAACACAATCACAACGTCGCAAAGTTGGAAGATCGAAAGCGTATTCACATGGCGATGCTAGACGCAGAACAAGAATCAGAGATCGATCTCATCAACCAAAAATACCTTCGAAAGTTGCAAGAGCTCAATATCGATTACACCAACCAGCGAGATGTTCTTGAGAGTGAATTGTTCAAGAAGAGTGGAAAATCTTATAAGAAACTTCAGAAGTTACATTCTAAGAATTTGTCCCAAAGTCAAGAGTTCGAAAGAAAGGCTAGGGATATTTTGCAGAGGATGGCGCATAGTATGAGGGAAGAAAATACTATTTGCGTATTGGATTCTGTTCGTGAGACTTCTACTGCTGTCGGTGCGGCTGAAACTCCACCTGTCAGTTCTGCTAGTGGATCGACGACACCTGTAAGTCAGGCTGAGAGGATCTTCCAGGACCAATATCTCGAGGCTAGTCCTAGTGAAATTCAACCACTTCTCGATGGTGGATTATGGGGGGAAGTTGAACCAATCCTCGAAAATGGAGTGTGGGGTGAAATGGTATGTGAGACCAGGGATACTCCTCCTTTAGGAGACGGCTTATCAGCTCCAACTCCTCCAACTGCACAACTTGTGTTCAGAGCATTTCCGGATAATCACCCGATAAAGCGTCAAAAGACTAATGAAGCATCATACACATCAGTCAAGAACAACTCCACTACTTCAAGGAATGGTGCGCCCAGAGCCCATAACCCTTTGAGAGTACATATACCAATGCAATCATCCAGTATGATCTCGGAAGAGACTTTTGATTCTCATGCTAAGTCTTGCTTCTCTTCTTCGAAGACGTCGAGTCAAGATCTTCCCAGAACACCAGCTCCCTCACACTATCACAATTTCAGTTACAGAGCCGAGAACTCTCCAGTTGTAGCTACGAGACATGAAAATCGCGCGCCAGCCAGCGGTGAGGATAGAACAATCCCCGATAGATCCTCCTCGATCAAGATATCGAATCGAGAGCCTACCAGAGCAACAGCTTCCGCACAATACACCGAATTCGATGAGATGTCAGATATCTCATATCCTAATATGAGACCTGCCATACCCTCAAGAGTATCCTCCAGCAAAAATTCGGGTCAAGACCTCACCAGGACACAAGATACTGCACAATTCCACAATCTCAATTCAAGAGAGGAGAGCATTTCAACTCCAACTATGAAACGTCAAGACCGTACATCCAATGGCGATAGTTATCCATTCCACAAAATCCCTTCTATGTCTCCACTCCAGATTCCGAAGGTTGGGCCATCTCATCCACAGGAACCTTTGGACGGTAACCTCATATTCGGTGGCTACATAGACTTACCACCTGCCTTTGCTCAGATCGCAAATCGGAGTCACGCATCATCACAAACCTCTAGACCTCTTAAGAGCGCCGCCAAAAAATTGATTTTCAAGGATGGACTTTCAAATGATGCTTTCAACGTTGAGGAAGAGACTCAAGGTTCTGATCTCAAAGGCCGGAACGCCACAACTTCGAAGCGAAAGGCATCTGATATCAACATGGATGGCCCATCTGAGGATATTAAAATGCCGAATATTACGACTCTGATTCCAATTAAGCTAGAGCATAAGGGAAGCTCTAGGATTAAAGAACCACGCCGAAGCTCAACCAACCCCACAAGACCTAGCAATGAAGAGCCGGGCCAATTAGTGACCAATACTCCTCGACTCAGTAATGCAGATTCGACTCGGAGAACAAGTAACGTCCGCCGAGTTACTACTCCAAGATCTAACAATGCAGAGCCAGCCCAAAGATCAACCAGTGCCTCCAAGTCTATGAATTCAGAATCAATCCGGTCAGGAGCAATTACTTACAAACTTAGCAATGCAGAATCTCAACTATCCATCGTTTTCTTTTCCATTGATTTTATGTCTTACGATCCCGGTTGGCCTTCTAGATGTTACCCTGTGAGTTGGTCTGGTATGAATGGTAGTCATAATTACAGACTACAAGTAATGCGAAAAAAGAATAGAATCTTGCATCCGTACGATGGCACCGAGAACAAATCCTCCTTGTATCCTAAGTTGGTGGTCGATAATTCTTGGATTCTGGGTGGCTTTTATGATAAACAGATCAACAATCACCGACTAGAGATTTATAGACCCAGATGCAAGAAAGAATACGCCAACATGGAAGAGGAGAAAAATGCAGACCCCGCCGAAATCGAGAGCGCTAGGATGAGAATCAAATTCACTGATGGAGCAGAACTGGAACGCTTTTTAGAGTGGTACAGAGGCATGCATCCAGATGCTGAAATCCGTCCTAAGTAAATCAATTATATCTACTTCATGATCATTGAAATCTAGCTAATTTTCTTTTAGTGATCTCCTTGGCAAGATCAAAAGTTTCGTCGACAAAGGTACAGACTCAACATTGAGAAAAGGTGAGCAATTCTCCTTCGAAATGGTCCTAAAGACATAAAACAAGAAGCTAATCCTCCACCGCAGAGATTGAGAACAGAGCACGACGAATCGCACTTGTCGCGCCCATCGCACCCATGACCCCATCCTGATTATTTGAATCACGCAATTTGTCAAAGATACGAAAATACCAAGAATAAACGAGCAAAAAATGATAACTGTAAGAATATATTGAAACGAATGTCTGACTAACATAATATCTCCCCTCTGACATAATTTTACCTTGTTTACGGCAAGAGCGTATACACCATTCACGAACGCAAAATGATTAATGATGACCTGATTGATACCTACGAATAACGAATGTTAAGAATCTAAAACGTACGATGTACTAGTATAGAAAATGACATATGAGAGAGACTCAGCGGAGCATTCTTTTTTCCACGATATCCGAGAAGCATTGAAAGGAATGGCGGGAATCTGTTCTTCAATGTTCATCCAAAGGATTGATTGGAGATTGATTTTCATCCAAGGCCCTGAGGAGAAGAGATTAAGATGGGGTGTGGAGGGGTGAGAGGAGGGATGTGAGATGGTATATTGAATTGATTGCACTGGTGGCAAGAAGGAGTGTTGCTCTTTGCTCTTTGCTATTTGGAGGAAGAGAATGGTTGATGAAGGAAGAGAAAGAAAGATTGCTGAGTTGATGATATGAATGAAATGAATGAAATAGCTGAAAAATTAAGAGGGGATTATGGAAGAAGAAGAAGAAGAAGAAGAAGAAGAAATGGAGTGGAGTGGAGTTAAGGAAAGTGGAGGAGGAGAGAAAGCAATTTTGTTAAAGTAAAAAAAAAATACAAAATAAAAAAAGAATGTCTTCTTCTTCTTCTTCTTTCTTCTTTCTTATTTTTTTTTTCTTTTCTTCTGATTTTTAATATATATCTGATGTTGATATATATACATTACATACATACATGCACACATACACATAACATTGCCAAAGTCTTTGAAAACGTGCCCATCCATCCATTCATCCATCCATCCATCTATATATCCATATCTCTTCTTCCGCTCCTGTTCTATGTTTCATATCCCATATCCCATATCCCATATTCTATATTCAGAAACAAAACAAGAAATAAGAAAAAAGAAACAAAAAATAAGATCAGGGAGGAGTACGCGAATATGTTTTATGGACTTGATCTGGTAGCTGGTATGGTAGCTGGTATGGTAGTTGGTATGGTAGTTGGTAGCTGGTATGGTAGTTGGTACCTAGGTAGAGTAATGGGATGGGATAGATGGGATAGAGTAATGGATGAAATGGATGAAATGGGATGGGATGGGATGGGATGGGATGGGATGGGATGGGATGGGATAGATGGGATAGATGGGATAGATGGGATAGATGGGATAGATGAAATGGATGAAATGGATGAAATGGATGAAATGGGATGGGATGGGAATCTTCTGGGATAGATGAAATGGATAGGATGGATGAAATGGATGTGATGGGATAGGATGGGATGGGATGGGATGGGATGGGAATCTTTTGGGATAGATGAAATGTATGTGATGGGATTTGATTTTTGGGTTGAGGAAATTTGGATGATTTGGATGATTTGGATGATTTGGATGATTTGGATGATTTGGATGATTTGGATGATTTGGATGATTTGGATGAAATAAAAGGTTTGTGGTGTTTGAAGCAAACCCCTTTTCTTTTGTTTTGCTTTTGTTTCATTTCATTCATTTCTTAGACCACTCAAATACTGGGTATATCTAACCTCTAACCTCTAACCCAAACCTTACAACCTACAACCTACAACTTACAAAAAACACTCCCCACCTCCCCACTCCCATTCTGCACCAGGGTACTCCTCTCCCTCACCCAAGCATCCAAGCCCCTCCTCCCATTCTCCACCCCCACCCCACTCATCTTCCAACCGCCTACGCTCATCTCCGCAGGACTTTCTCCCCACGTATTGATCCACGTGATACCCGCCTCGATCCGTCCAATCACCTCATGACATGCGTTGATATCCTTACCGAATACACCGGCGGCGAGACCTAATTTTGTATCGTTGGCGCGACGGATGACTTCTTCCGTGGTGGAATAGGTGAGGATGCAGAGGACGGGGCCGAAGATTTCTTCGCGCGTGATGAGCATCGAGTCGGTGCAATCGGTGAAGATTGTAGGGCGGACCCAGAAGCCGGATTCATGGCCGCTGGGGATGTTGGTTGGTTTTTCGGGACCACCGTAGAGGAGTTTTGCTTTATCGTTTTCAATCCCGTGACGGATGTAGTTGAGAACTTTCTTATAATGGATTTCTGAGACGAGAGGACCGAAATTACTGTTGGGGTCCATTGGTTCCAAAGCCCTAATGTATGACATCTTTTCGAGAAGGCGTTTCTCGAATGCCGATTTCATGCTTTCATGGACGAAAACTCGCGTTCCGTTTGTACAGACTTGACCGGTGGAGTAGAAGTTGGCCATCATGGCTCCATCGACGGCATTCTCAAGGTCGGTATCGGGGAGGATAATGAGAGGGCTTTTACCACCCAACTCCATGGTGACGTATTTCATGCCACCCGCTGCTGCAGCGGCAACTTTTTGACCAGTTGAAACTTGACCTGTGAAACTTACTTTGGCAATACCTGGATGGGTGGTCAAGTATCCACCTATTGATCCATCTCCATGTACAATGTTGAAGACTCCCGGGGGTACTCCAGCTTCTGTATAAACTTGTGCAAGAATTTGGCCATGTAATGGAGTTACTTCCGATGGCTTATAGACCATGCAGTTTCCAGCTGCTAAGCAAGGCGCCGATTTCCATAATGCGATTTGAATTGGATAGTTCCAAGCTCCAATACCGGCGCATACTCCCAAAGCCTCCTTCCGGGTATATATCCATGCATCTGTTCTCAATTGTGTGGTTTCTCCATTCATCCCTCCACTTGCAACTAGGTTTGCAAAGTATTCCAATACATCTGCTCCGGTAACGACATCAACTGCGCTGGTTTCCGAATAAGCTTTACCTGTATCGTGTGTCTCTACCTTGGCAATTTCATCGTTTCGTTCGCGAAGGATCTGAACGGCTTTGAGAAGGATTCGGGAACGAACAATTGGTGGTGTTTGGGACCATGATGGGAATGCTTTTCGTGCCGAAGCTATGGCGGAATCGATATCGGATTGTGAAGCCTTTTGTACATCTGCTAAAGGTTTACCTGTTGCGGGGTTGACTGTTGTGAAAGTTTCTTTGGAGGTAGCTTGTTGAAGTTTGCCATGATAGTAAAGCTGTTGTTCTGAGTAGGTAGACATTTTGAAAGGCAGGAAGGGTTGAGATGATGATAATAATCAATACTTGATGACTTTCAGTTCTTCTCTTCTCTTCTCTCAGAATCTCACCAATTGAATCTCGATAAGAAGATTCAAAGTTCAAACCTTTTTGCACCAATACTAATTGGGAATCATATTATTGTTATTTTTATTATTATTATTCTCCAAACATACCTAGCGGAATAATGTCGGACCCGAAAAAGAATGACTAATGAAGGTAAAGAAGGTAGGTACTGAGAGTCTGAGATAGGAAAGCACAGATGAGATCATTGATAGACCCAGATAGAGATAGAGATAGAGTCTTAGTCAGATTAGATAGAGATAGAATTTGATGTTGATGAAGATGAAGATATTGATTGATTATGTAACCTTAGGGAAACATTCACTTCATTTGGTAAATGATGATGATGAATGATGATTACTAATAATAGGTAGGTATGTTAACTTAAAATGGATATAACTTATTTAAATGGTTATGATAATAATTTATGATTGGTTCAAAGATATGTATAACAAGGTTCTCCCCCAGAAAAAGCTTATACAAGACTAAACCTATTTTGATATTAATCCATGTTTACACTAGACGACATCAGAGAAAAAGATCCTTCTTTTTCTTTTTCTATTATTATTCCTTTGATTCATTCAAACTTCCAGAATCCAGAATCCAAAGTGAAGTTTGAAATTCATCTATCTCTATCCTTATCCTTTATCCTTTATCTACCACTAAACCAATTGAAGATTTATATGAGAAAAGTCTCTCTTTTTCTCTCTTTTTCTCTCTTTTTCTCTCTTTTTCTCTCTTTTTCTCTCTTTTTCTCTCTTTTTCTCTCTCTCCTCTCTTTCCTCTCTTCCCTCTATGATGGAAATGGGTAATCATAAGTTATAAAATGAATCATATTTATTGATTAAAATTGTCAAATTCACTACTATTATTAGTCTTCTTAGTAGTAGATACGAACGATAACTTTGATACTTTATTACCAAATTGATCCTTGGAAAGACTTACCTAAAACTTTAAAAATATTTACTTATTATTTACTAGTTAGTAGATTAGTCTGTTTAGTTTTAAGAAACTAAGTAAATCTTTTAATAATCTTTTTAATCCTTTTTTTTTTTTTTTCTCTTTTTAATGAATCAAGTCATCTTGATTCATCCCTCACCGTCATTTCATGAAATATTATAATTACCATCATCATAATTACCATCATCATCATCATCATCATCTCATCCAAAAGAGAAAGGAAAAAGATCACGCGCCCTCTTTCCCTACTTGGCAATTTTAAATTTTTACCTTATATATATATATATCTACTAATACGATATTATTGTAAATAATAATAAATAATAATACATAAGAACCTCAATTTAGAATCCACTTCCTGCCCCTCCCTCCCTCCCTCCCTCCCTCTCCTTAACCTACTAGGATCTAAGATCTAATCAATTATACTATTATTATTATTACAAATAGATTTATTCCTTTATTTATTTATTATTATTATTATTATCTACTACTCTCTTTCTTAGATTATTCTTAAATTATTACCGTATTCTTAAAATCTTTTTTTTTTTTTTTGAATAGTATCAATTTCATACATACATACATACATACATACATACATATCCTCATCATCTCAAACATGACTACAGATCTTTTATCATCATCTCAAGTCAATGACTTTGATTATATCATTGTTGGAGGTGGAACAGCTGGTTGTGTAATTGCTAGCAGACTTTCCGAATATTTACCCAATAAGAAGATTCTTATGATTGAAGGTGGTCCAAGTGATTTCAATAATGATAAAGTATTGAAACTTAAGGAATGGCTGACGTTATTGGGTGGAGAGTTGGATTATGATTATGGAACTACAGAACAACCAAATGGTCATTATCATCCATCATCTTTCTCCTCGAAGCAATTGGGAATTGATGCTGACCCAGAACAATAGGAAACTCATACATTAGACACTCACGTGCAAAGGTTCTAGGAGGTTGTTCATCTCACAACACTCTAATATCATTCCGTCCATTCGAGTATGATTGTCAAATTTGGGAGAGTTTAGGATGCAAAGGATGGGGATTCAAGACCATGATGCGTCTCATTGATAACCTCCGTAATCAAACCAACCCAGTTCATCCACGTCACAGAAATCAAATTTGTAAGGATTGGGTTCAATCTTGCTCTACCGCCATGGACATTCCCATCATTCATGATTTCAACCATGAGATTCGTGAAAAGGGTGCTCTCGAACAAGGTGTAGGTTTCTTCTCAGTATCTTACAATCCCGATGATGGACGAAGAAGTTCCGCCTCGGTCGCTTACATTCACCCCATTCTCCGCGGGGCCGAGAATCGTCCAAACTTAACCATCCTCACCAATGCCTGGGTGAGCAAACTTAACTTCGACTCCAACAAGAGCGTCCAGAGCGTAAACGTAACCTTGAAATCCGGTGAGAAACTCACCGTCTCCCCTAAAATCGAAACTATCCTATGTGCCGGCGCAGTCGATACCTGTCGTCTCATGCTCCTCTCCGGAGTTGGTCCCGCCCAACAACTCAAAGATCTCAACATCCCCGTCATCCACGACCTCCCGGGTGTAGGAGAAAATCTCATCGACCACCCCGAATCCATCATCATGTGGGAACTCAACGCGCCCGTCCCACCTCAAACAACCATGGACAGCGATGCCGGCATCTTCCTCCGTCGCGAGCTTCCCAACGCAGCTCAAAATCACACCCATCCAGAACTCAACCCCCAAGCTCTCCCCGATGGCGCCATCGCAGACATCATGATGCACTGCTATCAAATCCCCTTCTGTCTCAACACCGCCCGTTTGGGTTACGATGCCCCCCTCAATGCCTTCTGCATGACCCCCAACATCCCGCGCCCCCGCTCCCGCGGACGCATCTACCTGACCTCCTCCGACCCGAGCGTCAAACCCGCCCTCGACTTCCGCTACTTCACCGACCCCGAAGGCTACGACGCCGCCACCATCGTCGCCGGTCTCAAAGCCGCCCGCGAAATCGCAAAACAGCCACCCTTCTCGCACTGGCTCCTCCGAGAAGTCGCCCCGGGCCCCGATGTCCAAACCGACGAACAGCTTTCAGAGTATGGGAGGAGCGTCGCCCATACCGTGTATCATCCGGCTGGAACCACCAAGATGGGCAGTGCGCGGGACGAAATGAGTGTGTGTGATGAGAAATTAAGGGTGAGGGGGTTGAAGAGGTTGAGGGTTGCGGATGCAGGCGTGTTTCCGACCATGACGACTATTAATCCCATGTTAACTGTTTTGGCGATTGGGGAGAGGGCTGCGGAGTTGATTGCGCAGGAGGCGGGGTGGAGGGGGATGGTGGAAGCGAGGTTGTAGGTTGTAGTTGTGGTTGTAGTTTTGGTTGTAGTTTTGGTTTTGCTAGATGAGGAGATGAAGACGAATATAAAGAAGGAAAGAGAGGGGGCCCCGGGGGGGGGCAGGGGGTGTATATTTAAACGAAATACAGATATCATAGGATTAGAAGGGGGATTAGAAGGATTAGAAGGGGGATTAGAAGGATTAGAAGGGGGATTAGGGGATTAGAAGGGGGATTAGAAGGGGGATTAGAAGGGGGATTAGAAGGGGGATTAGAAGGGTTACCAAGTTAGATATTTAGAAACCCACCCTACTTTTAGAATTTTGTATATAAGTCGTTGGTTGGGTGGGTGGTTGTGGTTGGTTGTGGTTGGCTGGGTGGATAAAGATTGCTATTCTTCTTATGCGAATATAATGGAATATAATCTTACAATGAATGAATGAATGGAATGGATGAATGAATGAATGAATGGATGGATGAATGAGATGCACTAATAAGCATTGATATAGATATAGATATAGATATAGATATAGATATAGATATAGATATAGATATAGATATAGATATCAAACCCATCAAAAATAAATTTCAAGCAAAAATAAAAGTGCACAAGCTCACAATCAAGATTAAGATGAAAACCACATCCGCAGCTAGAATTTTCATAATTCGTATAATGTGCTTTTTGCATTACTAGTAACCTTGCTCTCTTTACACCTTACCCTCACCCTCCCTCTTCTTAATTTCTTCATTTGTTCTACCC
>NGKJ01000020.1:241695-259392 GCA_002162495.1 Myriosclerotinia curreyana | reverse complement strand
TATATGAATATAGAGGGTAAATGGAGAGTAGATGGAGGGTAGATGGAAAGTAGATGGAGAATAGATGGAGAGTAGATGGAGGGTAGATGGAGGGTAGATGGAGGGTAGATGGAGAGTAGATGGAGAGTAGATGGAGAGTATATAGATATAGAGGGTAAATGGAGAGTAGATGGAGAGTAGATATAAAGATGGAGATGGAGATGGAGATGGATATAGAGGGTAGGGAGGGTAGGGAGGGTAGGGAGGGTAGGGAGGTAGAGAGGTAGAGAGGTAGAGAGGTAGAGAGGTAGGGAGGTAGAGAGGTAGGTAGAGAGGGAAGGAGGGAAGGAGAGAAAGTAGGAATGCGGAAATTGTGTAATAGCGTAATAGCGTATGCCACTGTATAGGAGGGTTTTTTAGGATTGTCTTGGTTTAGTGTTTGGTATTTGGTTGGTATTTGGTTGGTATTTGATTGGTATTTGATTGGTATTTGGTTTTTTGTATATTGTACATTGTAAATTGTAAATTATACAGATGATCCTGTCGAGGTCTTATAGGGAATGAAGGTGGAGAGAATAAAGTAATGGAGGTATGAATGAATGAATGAATGAATAAATAAATAAATAAATGTGGTTAAAGCTTAACTGAGATATTATCTGCTTTGTCTTTTGTTTCTACATTTGATTAATCAATAAATAAGAATGAGAAAGGAATATATATACAGATATATACATACATATACACATACACATACATATATATACATATATATACACATATATACACATATATACACATATATACACATATATACACATATATACACATATATACATATATATATATACATATACCCTTAAATTACCCAACCACCCTCCCCACCCTCAGCATTAAAAATTCTTTAAGTAGGTAGGTAGGTAGATAGGTAGTCTAACGACCTTGGCATAAAATAACCCTCTGATCATTCCAGCCCCCCCTGTCAAAAGCAGGCGTAGGTAGGTAAATAGGTAGGTTGGAATCCGGGAAGCTAGCTAGCTTCCTCACGGCCGAGGAGATTTTTGATCTTTCTTGGGGGGAATTTTGGGAATTTTTTGGGGGGAGGGGGTTTGGAGGGGTTGGAAGGGGTTGGAAGAAGGGTGGGGATTTTGGGGATTTTGGGGGTGGTTGAAGTGGGTTTGGATTATTACTGGCTGGTTGACTGGCTGACTGGTTCATTTTAATTCACTTCACTTCACTTCACTTCAAACTACGACCATTATTATCATCCCGTATAACAAAAACATGATTGATGATGGATCAAGCTTCGCATTACAATATTTTGTTATTCATTTGAAGAGTTCTACTTTACTGTATATTTGAAAGAAACAGAACACGATTTCCCTCAACATATGCTGCTTTTTTCTCATACTAATTTGTACCAAGAGAACAATAAACTACTGACTGTACGCCACGCAATCATAACAAGCAAACTAGCATCCAAGGAACGGTCATCTGTCATCTCAACTGCGAGATTGCAATGTTTAACTCCATATACAGACCTCGTCATGAAGGGTCCCTATTCGAAGAATTGAATGCGAGATTGAGAGCGATGTGATTGATATAATGCAAGCGGAGGAGAGAGGTAGATTACAGGGCTGAGGCATGTGTTTGGTGGTGATTTGGGGGGGTGGAGTTGGAGTTAGGGATGGGTGTGACGTATTCCTTACTTCTGTATTTATTACATTGTTTCCTTGAAAGCAATTTTGGGGTTTTGTTTGTCGGGTTTGGGGGGATACATCTATGCTACAACAGGTTCCCGCAAACCGAAGTTTGTTTCGTGTGAAAGAATATGCATGAAAGTTGGTCAAATAGACTCGCCTTACTGAGCAGGGCAATATAATAAGAACCACATATTTGAAATGTGCAAAAATATAAAATAGGAATCTTGCCTACTGTATGATTGTTTCTGATCTTTAGCTTGCTAGAGATGTGCTTTCACCTGGCCTGTTTGGCCTGTTTGGAGGAACTAGCAATGAAAGTATATGAAAGTATATTTAAGACATGCAACAAAATAGAATGGTTTAGTTTACATCCAACAAAATAGAATGGTTTAGATTACATCAATTTCGTATTGGTCGATTGATTAATTATCATGGGAAGTAATCCAGTACATTGAGACTTTCGTCAAATTACTATGATCCAATCTGAAGACAAACCTGCAACATGATAAGAATCATAAGATACAATGAAGCTTTTCATCAAAAACATCTTAATAAAGTGTAGAAGTGTCTCTGTTGATGTAGAAGTGTCTCGTTGTACTACTACTTCCACAGCAACAGTTAAGTTTCATCACTATTCGCAGAAGAGTCATAAAGTATTGAGGCCTTCCATATCCTTGCCGTCTTCTCCAAGCCTTGTTGGATGTGTACTGTACATCCTAGCAGACTCTCTCGGTACCCAGACTTCATGAACTACACGAAGAGAATAGGACAGGTAGTCTCAACTTTGGATAGCTTTGTATTGAGAGAGAAGTAGAAGAATGAGAATGAGAATGTAGGAAGATATGGATCGCTTGATATATGAGAGCTGAAATGAAAGATAGGGGGCGGGGAATCCGAGTTAAAACGGAAGCGAAAGTAATAAAAAATGCAGATAGATACTTTGTATGACTTGATATCTACCAACGAACAATATTGAAAGCAGCCAAAAACCTCCAGCAATACTGAGTGACATATATTCAACTGCCTTTCTCAAATCTGTAAATGTACGGAGTATGATATGTATCACTGAATATTTCATATTACCTACATAAATACGACCCGTCCAGTGAGTGAGTGATTGGAGAGATTTTGTTTTGTTGAGATATCAAGATGCAAAAGCATTCTCATGTATATTGAATGAGGGGTCATACATAGGTACATGTACGAAGAAAGGCTCAGTATTATTTGGTGAGCACAACTGTCAACTGGTGAGCATTGATGTCTAGATTGGATGGATGTCTGTGTTTACATATCCGAGGTTTTATCCTATTAACTTACCCGTAACTTAACCGTAATCCACGGACTTCGAGAGTCCGATAGTTTCTTTTTTTTTTCTTCGGAATAATTAAGCTTTGGCTTAGGGTTGTTTCGAATCGAATGCTTGTGTTCGGATTATATATTTCCGGTTTTGGTAGGAGGATAGATATTATTGGGATGTGCGATTACTGGAGAGATTGATGAAGTCATTGGGATGATCAATCATTAACGTGGTGTTCTGTGACTTCTGTCTTTGTTGTTGGAACTTGGATGTTATCATTAGCAATTTAGCATATTACTTATTTATCCCTTGAAGCACCCTTGTGAGACTTATAAAAGTATATCGGCATTGAGTATATCGGCATTGTCGACGGCATAATATCACTTTGACTTTGATGATATTGTTAAAGGAAACGTATGATACGTATCGGATTAGATGGATGCGAATACTTACACACAATGCATCTCCCCCCTCATAGATTCCTCTCGGTTAGATTCTTTGCATGATTACGTGGCTTTTAAAGTTTGTGCGTAACCTACGTTAATTCGCATGTCTACGCAGGATCAGGATACGAATGACAGCCTGGATAGGAAAGTTCAAATGCAAAGAGCGGAGAAAACGTGGTGTGAATATTGGTCAGAGATGCCGCGTTTCTTTGATAGAAATAGATTAAGCACATGTAAAGTAAGTAGGTAGTATACGAAGTACCTGCTTGATAAGATCTGCCTATCTTTTGTTGATGGAGTCATCTTTCTTGCATTATTGCATTGGTTGGGTGGGATCTTGAGGGATTTCCTCTTGTTTTGTGACAGTCTGACAGTCTGACAGTCTGAATGGATGGGAAAATGATGGGAAGATATATGAAACTTGGAACATGTCCGTCTTGCTCGAGTAGGTAGGTAAGTAGGTAGGTAGGTAGGTAGGTAGGTAATATGTTGGTTCTGATCTCCGAGCTGTCTTATGCCTCTTCTCCCAACTTTTTGATATGTAGAACTCATCTATTACCATTACCATTACCTACCTACCTACTGTCACCTCTCTCGCTCACTCTCATCTCAGCCTCCTTCACATTGTATGCCAACAATACGCCCCCTTCCTACGTACCCCCTCCCTTCTCTATTTTTGGTTTCAGCTTCTTCCTTCCACCACTTCTATTATCTACAAGGATAATTCGTCACTAAATTCGGCTTCGGCCCATTCCTACTGTTTTTAGTGTTTTAGTGTTCGAGTCTTCACTAACTTTACCCACAACTACTTTACCGACCTTATGTCACCATAATAATGTAGGTAATTATATTGAGCTAGGAAAGAATAACCAGCCCAATAATAATACAAATTGGATGAAGGAAAAGAGTCTTAGTCTATAGAGAGCATAAAGGGTATAGAGAGTGTAGAGAGCCGCGTAGAGAGAGTATAAAGAGCATAAAGAGTTACATAGAGAGCTGCATAGAGAGTATCAAAACGTTTCTCTAAGAGAACGATAAAGGATAAAGGTCAATCAGTTACAGCATTCATTATTCGTCTAAATATCTGATAATACCTAACCAACCTTTGAATTGATCCTTATTTCAGTACTCCTTGTTTTTACACCTCTCTCTTCCTTCGTTTCCTTCTCTTCCTCCTTTTCCTTCTAGATCTCTTCCTCTTCTTCCACTTCTTCTTCCTCTTCAAACAATCACTCAAATCTTCCTTCTACTACTAATTCATACAAAAACATCCTTACTTAAATGATGAATCAAATCTCATCTTTTCTTTTACCTTAGTTGCACATCAAACGCTATCTGTTGGGTTCCGCAATCCCATTATCAAACACGCCTATGTACGTTGCCTCTTGGCATTATTGTGTGGACTACCCAAAAATTTCCTAGAGTTCGACCTATTCAGCGACCAAAACTTCTATGTATGAGAAGACTGCCACAATACGATAATACTCAATTCTCGCATAAGTGACGATTTCGCTAGGATAGACAAGATATCGTGTATCAATTAATTCGGCAGATAGATTTTCTGCCAATTCGCACAAAGATGTTGACCTTCAGGAGAGCTTTGATAGCTGCGGCTTTTCTCCTTACTATGGTATTTCTCGTAACACGAAACCACAATCCACCTACAGCAAACGATATACTGTTAAAAGATACGAGCATATCCAAACCGGGGGAGAAGGATGAAGATTTAAAAACAAACACTGGGTCATCGGCCTCAACGAATGCGGTTCCACCTACACCAAAGAAGAAGCCTCAAGCATCTCAAACACTATTACAAGATTTATCAAGAGCACCTTTACAAGACAAGCTCGCATATCAGTTTCCATACGACGTAGAGACTAAGTTTCCGGCATACATTTGGCAGACATGGAAATACACACCTGCATCCGGGGATTTTGGGGAAACCTTTCGTCCTGCGGAAGCAAGTTGGACAGAAAAACATCCGAGTTTCGTACATGAGGTTATTACCGATGACGTCGCAGTTATTTTATTGAAGCATTTATATGCCTCTGTGCCGGAAGTTTTGGAGGCTTACAATGCTTTACCTATGCCGGTTTTGAAGGCCGATTTCTTTCGTTACCTAATTCTGCTGGCCAGAGGTGGCATTTACTCCGATATCGATACCCATGCATTGAAACCAGCTTCGGAATGGCTTCCTGAGAGTGTGCCACGCGAGGCCATTGGATTAGTAGTTGGTATTGAGGCAGATCCAGATCGTCCAGATTGGGCACAATGGTACTCTCGAAGAATTCAGTTCTGTCAATGGACGATCCAATCGAAACCGGGTCATCCTGTCCTCCGCGAAATCGTTGCCCATATCACCCAACAGACTCTAGATATGAAGAAGAGTGGAGCTCTTAAGAAGCTCAACGATAAGAACGTTGTAGAATTCTCTGGCCCGGCTTTGTGGACAGATACTATTTTCGACTTCTTGAATGACGAGAGATATTTCGATATGACCACGAGCAAGGTAAACATTACATGGAGAGAATTCACCGGTATCGAATCACCAAAGAAGGTCGGTGACGTGGTTGTTTTACCCATTACATGTTTCAGTCCTGGAGTGCAGCAGATGGGCGCGAAGGATTACGATGATCCTATGGCCTTTGTTAAGCACGAATTTGAAGGTTCGTTAAGTTCCATTATCTTTTACCGTAATGACTTTAGCGGTAAAAAGACTACAGCAAGTAATGTTCACCACCAACTAACCTAAACTCTTAGGAACCTGGAAACCTGAGAACGAACGACATGTCGGGACAACTACATAAAAGTATCACATCACTGATAATGAATACTCCGTCCTTACAAAATCATATGAGCACATAGTACATACACTAGTCGAATTTCGAGCGAGCATCAAATGCATGAGCGGCATACTAATGAACACATTGGGAGGCTTTCTTTTTTTTTATTCCAAGGGGAAACATAGAAGGATTGGCCTCAAAATACCTTACGTCGCCTTTTATTCTATTAGCATGGAGTTTTATTCGATATCTGGGAAATTGGGATAAAGTTTCATTCTTGTTTGGATGATTGAAAGGGGATCGAGAGAAAAAGTATGTGTACGTGGAAGCAGGCCCCAGAATTGGTTGCAACGCCAAAAGCAGAGGACATGAATTTTCAAGAGCTGAAATTTGTGTACCGTTGGATTTTTGTAATTCTGGATTTCGTTGGTAGAAGGGATAGACGGTGGGATTACTGAAGCAATGTTGGAAATTGCATGGGATAATAGGGGACAATAGGGACAATAGGGACAATAGGGACAATAGGGGAAAATGGGTGGAAATATCTTTTAATGAGTATTTCTAAAGCAAGGGCCTGGGGACTGAAGAATGATTTGACGGCGGTGGAAGTGTATATATACATAGCGACATGGATACGCAAAAGGAAAAGGAATGAATAAGTCGAGGATAAACCAAATATGCCACTTCATCTTTCCGATGAATTTTTGATCTACTTTGGTTTTATGACATACGGTAAGTTCTAGATCCATATGTAGCCAAGACTCAGGGGTAACCTCTCCGGCATCATAAATTATGGGTCTAAGCCCAAGGAGCGGAAAGGTAGCGCGGAGCTTACCCCGCATATTTGGACCGAGAGGTAAGGACTTGTTTGTTTGTTGTACTTTGGGTACTTTTGTGGGACAGCATTGCACAATGTTATGTTACTTGAAGTCACGGTGTATAATGAGCTGAAAGGTTCGGTTTGAGCTTGAGAGTGAACGATTTTTTTTATTTAGTTTGTGAGGAGTGATGAGTGATGAATGGTGAATGGTGAATGGTGAGTGATGAATGATAAGTAGATGATATGGCTACTAGAATTAGTTTTGTGAGAGCGAAAACGGGAATGAGAATGGGAATGGGAATGGGGACGGGAGCTAGAGTTGGAGTTGGAGTGCGGGGATGGGGCTGTGGGGATTTGAGGGTGAGGGTTAGGAGTGAGATGACGAGGAGTTTGGGAGGGAGTGTGCGATTTGGGAAGGGGACGGGAATTGGGATGAGAATTGGGGCCGGGGTTGGGGCGCGCATTCAGAGGAGGGGTCTTTTGACGGAGAGTTATAGTGTTGGAACTACTGAGGTACTTGGACTGATCCCTTTCATATTACCATTCAGCTAATCAAGCGCTCCATTCCAGCCGCCACTACTCCAACATACCATCCCGCAGCATTTTCACACTATCGTCAATACCCACGGTTCCAATCTGGCGCTTATCTCTCGCTCTCAAAATACCAAACTTACATATCGGGAATTGGATGAGAGGAGTAATGTGTTAGCATATGGGTTGAGAGGGCACGGTGTCAAGAAGGGGGATAGAGTAGCCATTAGCTTGGGGAACGGATGGGAATTTGGGGCGATGACTTATGCGATTTGGAAGTTGGGGGCTGTATTGGTGAGTTTGTGGTTGAGGAGGAGAGGGAGAGAGAGAGGGAAGCTCTGGAGGAAAGAATTGGCGAGGTGGATGGTCATGCTAATGCTTTATCTGGAGCATAGGTACCCTTGAATCCGGCATTCAACACGAAACAAGTCGTCTCGGCTTTAAATCATCTGGAAGCTTCACACCTCGTCATCGGCCAGGAAACACATTTACCGTTCAAAATTCCTAGGGACAATACACCTTTACTTAAAGATATCATTGGGGATCTTAATCGGCAGACGTTGAAAAGTGAGGCCATACCAAGTCTGAGGAATGTAATTCTAGTGAAGAATTCCGAGACTGAGAATCATGTGGAGTTTGCGGCCACCACCCCTTTTGGAGATGTGATGAATGGATACGAGTCGCTTGCAGGAAAGGAGGTGATTCCAGATGAGGAATTGCATAAAGATGATGTGATCAATATTCAATTCACATCCGGTACAACATCGACTCCTAAAGCGGCTTGTTTAACACATCATTCGATTCTCAACAATGGTTACTTTATCGGCTCTCGTATGGCTCTCACGCCATCCGATATAATCTGCTGTCCACCCCCATTATTCCATTGCTTCGGTTCGATCCTCGGATACATGGCCACCGCGACCCACGGCAGCACGATTCTATTTCCCTCACCCGCATTCAATCCTTCGGCCACTCTCCTCAGCATCCAAGAACACCACGCCACGGCCCTCTATGGCGTCGCCACCATGTTCCTCGCCGAGCTCGAGCTCCTCTCCACCGGCACCATCCCCGCCACCGGTTTCTCGCACCTGCGCACCGGTATCGCGGCCGGCTCCTCGGTGCCTAGATCCCTGATGGAAAAACTTCACAGGAGCTTGAATCTCACCGGTTTAACAATTTGTTATGGAATGACGGAGACCAGCCCCGTTTCTTGCATGACTACTCCCACTGATCCGATGGAAAAACGAATAGATAGTGTGGGCCGGGTATTACCACATGTATCCGCCAAAATCATCTCGCCTTCGAATCCCCACGAGATTCTCCCGCTGGGTCAACAGGGCGAATTGGCCGTTGCGGGATATTTAGTCATGAAAGAATATTATGCAGATGCGGAACGTACCAAAGAAGTCTTGATCCCAGATCAAGAAGGAAGGATATGGATGAAGACGGGTGATGAGGCGAGTATGGATGAAGAGGGATATGTGAAGATCACGGGGAGGATTAAAGATTTGATTATTAGAGGGGGAGAGAACATTCATCCGTTGGAGGTTGAAGATTGTATTTTTGGAATGGACGAGGTGAGGGAGGTGAGTGTGGTGGGGGTAAAGGATCATAGGTATGGAGAGGTAGTTTGTGCGTGGGTTGTGGTCAGGAAGGGGGTTAGGAGGGGGATGGATGATGCGGGGGTGGGGGATGCGAAGCTGATGAGCTGGGAGCATCACGACAAACCCGTTGCAAGGAAGAAGAATAGCCTTGGACCGCCCGCAAAGGAAACACAAGACCAAAGTAATGGGAAGGAAGAAAATGAAACGAAACCAATTCTCACAAAGGAAAAAATTCAACATCATGTAAGAACGCATTTGAGTAGCCATTTGGTTCCGAAATATGTCTTTTGGATCGATGAGTATCCGAAGACTGCTAGTGGGAAGATTCAGAAGTTTAAGTTGAGGGAGAGGGCGGAGTGGGTTCTTGGGGGTGCGGGGGGTTAGATGGGTGGATGGGTGGATGGGTGGATGGGGTTGGATGGGGGATGGATGAGGGATGGATGAGGGATGCTGGGGATGAAGTATCTGGAAGGGGGTTTAAAATTTAATAAATATGCAGTGGGAGGTGGTAAATGAGGAGATAGAAGTTGTTAGAGATGGGATAGCAAGATGGGATAGCAAGATGGGATAGCAAGATGGGATAGGAAGATAAGCAAGAAAAAAGAACTTCGAGTGATAGAAAAAAAAAGCCGAAAGATAAACTTAGGAAAGTGGCATAAAGAACCAGAGCGGGGAAGTGACATGATTTATAATTCATTCATCGGTAAAGGTGGTCAGCATAAAATATAATCTTAGATACCTACATACCTACCTACTAGTAGATATATACAGCAACCTACAATCATCACAAACCTCATTAACGATTCAAAATAGCTTGCCTGGCTGAGAGCTGGCTTACATAAGTATATCTTCATCTTCATTCTAGAACAATAAAGATACCTGAGGGAATACTGTATGCATATGCATATCCATATGCATATAAAGATGATGAAGATGATGATGAAGATGACGATGATGATGAAGATGACGATGATGATGAAGATGAGGATGATGATGAAGATGACGATGATGATGACGATGAACAGCTCTTTCGATATACATACAGGATGAAGATGATGATGATGATGACGATGAACAGCTCTCTCCATATCCTATACACACAGGATGAAGATGATAATGAACAGCTCTCTCGATATACTATACTATACTATACTATACTATACTATACTATACTATACTATACTATACTATACTATACTATACTATACTATACTATACTATACTATACTATACTATACTATATTATACTATACTATACTATATTATAAATACATATATAATCAGAGTGATATATCATAGTAGATAAATAGATGAATAAACATGCGTGCGTATTGAGGGTGTGATTATCTATAATCTAGCGAGAGAACTTGGGTTTATGGTTGGTTGAAGTTATTTATCTATCTTTCCCGCTCTAATATTGGGGAAAGGGGGGGGGAGAAATAATAATAATAATAATAATGAAGGAGGGAAAGGGAAAGGGAAAGGGAAAGGGAAAGGGAACTTTGCTATTCAGACGAAATAGCATAGCATATTTACAGCACAAAAAAAGCACGAAAAAGAAATCATGATGAATAATGTAATTCGTTCTATGTACATACTCGAGAGAAACTAAACTATGGATTGACCAATACTCTTCTGGATATAGATATGTGCTTGAAGCTTTGAAGCTATGTTTCTGTAAAATATCCTGGCGATGGCTTCTTCTACCCATAAATAGAGTGGTGAAGGAATGGAGGAGATGATCTTCCAAATATGCTTTTTATGGAAGATACTCGGGGAAGGTCGACACAGTTGGTCATTTGGAACCATGATGAGCGGCGATGCTTCGTAAAGATCCCTCGGTAGTGTGGCAATCGGAGTTTGGTGCCGTGGTAGCATGCCTAGATGCCTAATACCTGTGATTTGGTGATCATCTTCTAAGCACAGTTGGAATCTCCTTGTGTTGCTTAATTGGGCTTTAGTTGTTAACCAGATCTCGTCGGACATATCGAGGAGATGTATCAAATTGTCTGTCTAAGATTCATGATTCATAACTTGGACAATCAGTCGCAAGTTCATATGATTCATTGCTAATTGCGACGACGGAAAATCGACGTGTGCGTAGCCTATCCTCACCTTGGGGCAACCGGCGAGGCAGTGATTTGATGTGTCTGAGCCAACTCAGTCTTCGATCCTCGGATGAAATCTTCGCTACTCGTAACAGCGGCTGGGAACGCATGAATAGTTGCTGAAGCCTCAATGATCGTGGTTTTTGAAGTAAACGTGGTAGAAGCTGGATCTATGCATCGCCCAAACCATCCATAGCTCTTACAAGACGTTGAGGTAATTGTTGTCGTCGATGTAAACGTTGTACTCGCACTAGTTTTATCCAAACAACCCCACCAGCCAGGAGTCTTACAAGTCTCGGTGCGAGTCCTTGGTTTGGAGGTTGTACTTGCAGTGGTACTTGATGAAGTAGAGTGAGGTCCCTTTTCTCGTTTCCAATTGAAACAATCGACACATTCGGTGTCTGAAACACAAGTAGGTGCCTTGTCATACATTTTGTATACGTTCTTGATGGAGGCTCTAATTCCATGAGTGGATAAAGATACACTCCAACCAAAATCTGTAACAACATCGTATACACATCGTAATCCTGCATGACACGTCGACTCAAGGGCATAGCCAGCAAAAGCACAAAGTGATGTAGCTCCATTACATGTACCCATGTATACTGGATCAGCAGTGTGTCCGAAATTCCATATACCTACGCTGTCACGAGCTTCAGAAGCGGAATTGTATCCAGGTGGAGTAGGAAGAGCCAATCGAGATATTGCTAATGCTTGAGGGACCGACTCAAAGGTCAGCACAGGATGGCCAAAAGTCAGTGCAACAAGAGTAGTGACAAGCCCCCCGAGAGAATGACCTGTCAACCAAACTTCGGCGTTGGGATATTCTTCTGTAATGTTCCCGTAAAGTTCCACGGCAGCTTGATAATAACGATTTGGCTTCTTCAATGCCTTGGAAACACACATTTCGTTACATGTATATGTTGCCGTCATACAGTCACAAACTTTTCGTAAACCCCATCCACCTTGTCCACAGCAGCATCCAGCAAACAGATTATCATTCTCCTTATCATTTGTAGTTGTCTCCGCTCCATCGAATACAGCTGAAGTTGTGCCCTTCAACGCGATAACGATGGTAGTATTTGTATCGTCGGCATAAACATGGCCCCGCAGACCATCCGATTCCCATCCAATCGACAATGAAAGATTGAAAGGAGGTTTTATGTCTTCCCACTCAGGATCATCAGGAGTTCGTTGATATGTGTTTGCTGCCATGACGGCGAAATTAACCACGGTGGATTTATCCGTCACATCTGGCGCTGGCACATCATCAACAGTCCATGCTGATGCAGGTAGATCGATAGGCCATTGATTGAAAGATTCTATATCCTGTACACTTCGCTTTTGAAGTCTGTGAATGCCTATCGAGGCTGTTGAGATGGTGAAAGGTCCGATGTCAGATTCGCTCTCCCTACCTTCGATGGTCGCTTTCTTTATCTTCTCGGGGCTGATTTTAAGACGTCGATGTAATTTGGGATACTCTTTGGTTCCATGATGATACACGCTTCGCAGGGTGAGAGTTCGACTCCGAGCGATGTCTGCACCACCTTTAGAGCTTTTGGATGATGATGATGAGGTCCATGAAGATGGGGCTTGTATCGATTGAAATAATGGCACCTGAAATACCTCAGCCCAATAATGATTCCATCCCGATACTAGAAGAAAAGAACAGAATAAGGGAATGAAAAATAAGGAAAATAGTAACATCACGAAATATTAAAGTGTAATGATGGAGGTTGTTACAGTTGATTGATAGCAAACCCAAAGAAGGCATTTGCGACAAACTACGGAGTACTAGGTAGGTAATGAGCCTCGGCAATTTACCCCAGACATCACCGTTTAGGCTTCCCCATACATACGCATCTAAGGGGGGTTCAAAATCCTCAACACCCACCCACCCATCTATCTATAGACTATCTGTAGGTATTATAGCCTAGCCATCAACATAAAAGATATAAACCCATTCAAACAAAACCCATTCAAACCAATAACAAGTAAGTCAACCAAGTACCTAATAAATTTGCAATGTTTGAAAGAATCCCCAAGATCCCCAAAAACTCAACATCCCCAGCATTTATTTCCACACGCCCAGGACCTTGATTTTACCTACCTACCGACCTACCGACCTACTGTATCTCAATCTTCGATGGCGTAGGATATCAAATATATAATCCCATTCAACCAAGCAACCAAGCAAGCAAGCAACCATCCATCATTCAATCAACGAATCACCTCACACGAATTCGTTCCTCATCATACCATCCCATCCCATCCCATCCCATCCCATCCCATACCATCCCATACCATACCATACCATATCATCATACTCATTCATTCACTCATTCATTCATTCACTCATTCATTCATACATTTCCAACTTCAAAACCTAGAAGAAATCTCTATTTTGACCTCCCCTAACATTCCTCAAGTTATTGCACGAACGAGGCTGCAGTTTTAACATTTACTTGTTTTATTACACGTCATTCATCTTTCTGCCTCACAGCACCACAGTGGAAGAGAAAAGGAAGAAAAAGCCATGAAGTAGAAAGTTGCAAGTAGGGAGTAACAAGTAATGACGGTGTAACTGCATCTAGATTTACGTCGCTTATGACGGTTTCAACATGAAGATTGCAATGATTATATGTACCCGTGACCACACCATACCGCCCACCAACCGACCAGACCAGACCAGACCTTCATGCGTATTATGTTTGCTCAGAACTAATAAACCCGAAAACAGATGACCTCCATGAACAAAACCTCCGCCAAACAAAAACCAGCCTCCAAATCGTACAACTCAGGTTCGCAGACAGCCGAGTGATGTATTGAGATGAAATGAAATAATAAACTATTACCACCGTAAAATACTGAAGACGATCCTATCCCTGAGCTGAAACCTGTCTCGAAGAATCCCGTTTTGCCATGCAATGTCCTATTCTTGCCTACAACAAAAAAAGAATGTATAAAATGACGAAGATGTTTCCCTGAACATATTGGCCATTATGGTCTCATGGCTAAATTATCCAGATCCAGTCGTAGTGATTGAAGCCTGTTGGTAGGTGGAAGGGTATTGAATCTCCAACATGAATATGTTTCCGAAAAAGTTGACTGATTGCCAAAGATCGTGTCCTGGGCTTGAAAACCATAAATGGAAACGGATGTCTCGAGATAGAGGGCGGAACATATGGCAAAATCCATTAGGGCGTAAGAGTTCTGATGGGGGGCTAAATGACCACACTGGATTGTGGACGCGTCTTTAAGCTCCCAGGCATGGAGTCATTGAACCCAGTGCCAAAAATTTGAGTCTAAGCAACGGCCACGCTTGCATATTTAAATGTTCCGGATCTCTCACAAATTGTTGTACTGATCTGTGAGGTTAAACTTGAGTTACACTCCATATTGTTCCGGACTAGACAGAGCGACACAGAAGGCGCTTCTGTAATCCATGAGAAGACAAGATATTCTCCGGAGTGCGATGGACAAGGTGATAGACAGAGATTAACCGAGGCTTGTTGGTCCTTGATACACACTTGAATAGACCAAATGAAAGGCAGAAAATGTTGGCACTAGTAGGTCCAATGGCTGGAACCTCTGAAATCCAAGAAATGGTAGTCCGTAAGGGCAATAATAATCCAGGTCCGTGTGAACAGGAGGCCAATCCAGGAAGAGGTCCCAAAACCGGTTGGTTTGACTATACCTGTGCTGTGAAGCCATGTCTGCAAGTCAGTGATGAAAATCCATGGTCGGGTCTTGACCAAGACGGAATCCATGAAATCAAGTAAATAGTAGTTCTTGTGAAGTGTTCGAATTATCCTTTGTTGGCTGCTGTCGATGTATATACAAACTCCTCTATATGCTGCCTGAACCCAGATCTGAATGCTCTAATGAGTATTAAGATACTAACCAAATCACAAGATGTGGTATGGAGAGAGAAACCAGCCGGGGAGGCTTCCGGAAAATTAGGTCCAGGCAGCAAGTATGAGGGACGGTATCCTAAGATAATCCAGAAACTTTCAAGAAAATATAAGCTCATGATGCGCCCAATGGCCTGTGCGTATGCAAAAACTGATGCAAGTGGCAGATGAAAATGCAAGAAAGCAAAAAAACACAATCCATTATCCTCATTTGGTCCTTCGAAGCTCATGAAAGCCTGGTATAGATGCTTTGCACGTGCAAAGTTCAAGATAAAACATCCACGGTAATTCTCCGGTAATACATCTCGTCATCGGTCCAGTCGGTAATAGTGTGGCGTTGAGGATGATAGAAAATCCTGGTAATATAAAGACCATACCTCGAATTCCAAGTTGCAATAATACCTATTGCAATCTTGGCTTTTTATTAAGTTTCCGATGAGGCTGTGAAGTACCCTTTGTCTAGACTTGATCCATTTAGTAGGGCTCCAAGGCTTCCTTTGATTGGTCCAGTATTCCAGTAAATCCAAGGGATAAAGCAATGAAAAACGCCAGTACAGTATAAAAGTCCGTCGGGGAAACGGAATCGCACAAGTCAACTACACTCCAGAAAGAAGATTAATTCCTGCGGCGCTGGTGATGTCTGTCACGTTCATCCCTACTGTCCCGGTCACGCGGTCTTTGAGACGACGAAGAAGTGGCGGTGCCACTTCGTCCAGAAGGCATTGGCTGAGAATATGATACTGTTTCCTGGTATGAACCTGGTTCAGTATATCCGGCGTCTTGCATCTGGTAATCTGATGTCTCCGGGTATGCCCTGGTGTCGTAGATCTCCGGGGTGGATTCATAATTGCCTGAAGGAGCAGCTAAATTGTTAGATTACATTCGTTTGCGAGAACAGAGATAATTAAGGAATTGAGTGCACTTGGGTGTACGCACCACGACTACTATAATAGGGATCTGCTGGTGCATATGCTGAAGTTGATGCAGGTGGTCCAGATTGTGAATAGTACTGCGGTGGAGGGGGTTGATACGATGTACTGGATGGATATGGAACTGCTTGAGTCCTTGGAACGGACTGAGGAACAGGTCCGCCGCGGCCAGCGGGTTCAACAGCATAATTGGATCCGTGGACATAACTCCTGGTGTCCTGAGGGGGATATCCTTGGGTAGTAGGAGCATACTGTTGTGATGGTGGCTGGGTGTAGCCATCATTTTGGTAACCTGTGGTCTGACTGTAGCCCGCCGAGTAACCCTGGCCACTTGGTTGATATGATTGGGAACTGGGCACAGCAGCCGATGGTGAATTGTACATCCCTTGTTGTGCAGCAGGTCTAGGCTGCTGTGTTGCATCCATTCGAGCAATGGATTGATCGAGTGCATTAGAACTTCTGTAGTCCACTACTATTGGGGTGTTAGATTTTCGAACCATCTCGTTCGAATCCCTTATAGAGATACCATTTGTAGGGTATTGTGCAGAAGATCTGGCAAGTCGCTCCGCTCGCCAGTCTGCAGACGCCTGCTTTAAATCATGTATCATTGCCTATTCCGAACATTCATCAGCGACAAAACTCAATCGATAGAAACGCGACATTACATTTGTAAGATTCCTGTAAGCCGTGATCACGTAGACAGGTTTAAGTTGTTTCGTTCTCGGGTCCTAGAGATGAAGCAATTAGTTTCCCATCGACATCTCAACGTCTGCAAAATCTCGAGATGACTTACTTCCACGTCGCCCGGTTTGACAAGAGCATCGTTACCAAGATAGCGGCAGATGTCGGCCGTGATAACTTCTCTGTCGATACCTTCAGCGTCGATAACAAACTGACCCGTCCTTCCAGCAGACGAGTATGATGGCTGTGGTTGTGAGCGCGAAGCTCTATCTCTATCGTCACGACGCGACATGATGGAAATCCGGGAAAAGGGTTGGTAGGAAGAGAAAGAGAAGCTTCAAGATGAGGATTGAGGAATGCAAGTCACACACACAACAAGTCAGCCTAGGGAATGAATGTGGTAGCACACAAGATAACCGGCGACAAATTGAGGAGTTAGAGAATGGTCCAGAAGAAAATCCAGTCTGGGGAGAAGTGGAAAACTTTCTCAATTTCCGGGGGGGGATTGAACGGGAGCCTCGAGAAGAAGTAATCCTGTGGAAGTAAGAAAAAAAATCGGTTGGTCCTGAGTAACTTTGAAAGCGTATGAGAAAAGGGTGTAAAATTGAAAAGGTCCTATCCAATCCGAGAGTATGGTAACGCAGAAGACGCAGGAAAAGCTGGTTAATGTGGTGTAATATGATGTTGTATTCAAAAAGAGAGGCGACGAATAAACTGAACCTTTTTAGATGAATAAGAATTAGAATAACTCTTCGAACTGGCGTTTTCCTTGTGTTGAATAGTTGTTTTGTTTTTGTTTTTGTTTTTGTTTTTGTTTTTGTTTTTGTTTTTTTTTTTGATTAGAGAAAACGGTGAATGAAAGAAGAGTGGGAGAAGTGGCAAAGTGGTGGAAAGGCTGGGGGGA
Source organism: Myriosclerotinia curreyana (assembly GCA_002162495.1). Taxonomy (NCBI): domain Eukaryota; kingdom Fungi; phylum Ascomycota; class Leotiomycetes; order Helotiales; family Sclerotiniaceae; genus Myriosclerotinia; species Myriosclerotinia curreyana. The sequence goes on along the minus strand of NGKJ01000020.1, from coordinate 241,696 downwards.
A
>NGKJ01000020.1:228538-241155 GCA_002162495.1 Myriosclerotinia curreyana | reverse complement strand
AGGAGGAGAAGGAGGAGGAGGAGGAGCGTTCTTATTTTTTCTCTTTCTTTTGATTATTAAAAGGCTTATGGTTAAGTCAAGTCAAATCAAGTCAAGTACTGTTTTAAAATAGACGGGAATGACGAGCAGTGAGTAAGTGCAATGCAAACCGAATGTGGGAACTGCGAGCCTGCCTGCTTTCTTGGATCCTCCGAGGTATTATATAATATGGATATAGGATATGGATATGGGATATGGGATATGGGATATGGGATAATGTGAATTGAATTGAATAACAACGAATAAGGTCGAAAGGTCGAAAGGTGTGGCGTAACAGTTTCGATTATATAAGTGAGGTTCAAAGAAAGGTAGCAGCAGGAAGAATAGCTATAGTAAATTATATAGATATAGATATAGTTGTTGATATAAATGTTAACATACCTATATACTATATATAGATATAAATGTTGATATAAATATACTAAGTAGATATAGATGTGGATATAGATATAAATGTAGATATAAATATAAATATAAATATAGATATAAATATAAATATAAAAAGATATATATATATAAAGTATATACCGATATGTTTTATTTGTAAGTAGATATAAAATATATTATTATATCAATTATAAATTAAATTTCATATCATTATTATCATCATTATTATCATTCAAAGATAAATTCATTCCCAAAACTTAAAGCAAAAAAAAGAACCTTCTTCATATTAAACAATACCTACCTACCTTACCTAGTTAAGGGTACTTTTGGGTATAACTGGTACTAATTCATCCCACCCTATGGACCAGGACCTCACCCAAACCTGAAGCATTGGATCTATCATCTATCAGGTTCAAAATCCGGTCTATCACAAGCTTCACAGAATCACAAGCTCACAGCGCAGTTTTCAATCATCAGTCCTTACAACCAACAACAACCTAATATAAAATCTAGGTTCTGGCTTGGGAGACTTTAAGAGACTAGAAGAACTCATCAACTTTGCCAGAAAGTTGGAAACTCCTTTTTCTCTACCCAGCACTGCTACTGCGGAAAAGTAAAAAAAAATAAAATTTGAAAAAATTTGAAAAAATAAAATAAAATAAAATAAAATAAAAATTCATATTACAATAATACAGTAAAGCGTATGAAGTGATTGGAGAGAAGATGACGCATGAGTATAATATTAGACGATGAATATCCATTCTATAACAATCAACACCGAGGATTCCCTATTCCCTATCAATGACCAATTCTCTTCGTAAGTTCGTATATTGCAGATATGTAAAAAAAACTCAGATTTTCGTATCAAAATAATCTGGATCGTAAGCTCGTAGCCTTTCACCCAACGTACCTTACTTAACCTTACATGAATAATCCTATACTATACTTATACCGAAGTTATACTATCTATCTATCATTAAGAATTCTTGAATTCTGAATTGCACAACCGAAGGGGCATAACCGAAAGCACAACAGAACAACAGAACAACAAAGGGCAAGCCAGCCAACCAACCAGCCAGCCAACCAACCAGCCAGCCAACCAGCCAGCCAGCCAACCAGCCAGCCATTCCTGCAGTTTGTTTTGTGTGTAGCCCTTGAGATCTATGATGATTTTAATTTTTTGGGGTGGCCCGAATAATTTCAAAATTTTCAATCGGGTTGGGTATTCATGCATTCGAGCCTAACGCTGCCTAACCCATACAAACCTCAATTTCACAGGTTCACAGGTTCACAGTAGTGCATACAACCATTTCCAACCATTTCCAACCATTTCCGTCATGAATGATGATAACTCTTACAGTTTAGACATGGATTAATTTAAGGCACAATTTGACAACGAATTCATGTGGCTGGCGTTCCGAACTTCAAGGTGGTCTGCGATAATCCGATGATAATAATAATAATAATAATAATCATTCAATCTCTTTTTGGCTCTTCTAGGTAATTTAGTTCTTCTCAGCGAGCATGAGGCTCTGGGTTCTTTTGGCGTCTGACAAAGTTTACTGTACATGCATGTACAGTACAGTGGGTGATGTACTTTGCCGATCAGAATGTCTGAACGTTACGACTCACGAGAGACGAAAAGGTTCAGGTTTGGTAGGGCTAAAGATATGTATGTCTCCATATCGTTCCATCTGTAGGTAGACCGTAGGTGGGACACTACATACGGCATTATTCTTATCCTCGATGCTTTCGATAGATATTGCGCATGACCGTCCTGAAGATCCAAGTACGAGTGTTGCTTGCAGATCTGACAGTCTAGGTCCATTGGAACACACACCTGCTTATCATTCGTAGGGCCAGAGGCCATGGCCGGGTGGCCGGCTCCAGCTGAACCTTTGGAAGGAATAGTTGTTATGGCATTATTACTTATAAGTTATATCTTCTGCAGGACAAAACCATGATTCGACAGATCCATTATCCAATGGAACTCATGCCGCAAAGATTGTATTTGTACTTCCAAGCATTACGTTGCATAGGATGTGCGGTCCCGCTGAGTACATCGTTCCAGTTGCACTGTATCTCGGAGCATAGTTCACGCATGAATGCCTTTCGGGGCCACAGGGCTCGGCTCGTCTCGTCAGCAGAGGTGGTGAAATCTCGGCTGAATCCGCCTGCAAGATAAAAAGTATCGTGTGGCACATCAGGATAGGATGAAAGTGCTGTCGGTGAGAGATGTTTCATCTGTTCCATTATCCAAATGTCAACTTGCTTTGACCCTTCTCCGGTCGGCCAACACGACCATTACCTCGTTTCTTGGACACGGTACCCCTTTTATTGCCGATCGAAGCAGAAGAATTGGCAGGAGCAGGTGATGCTCGCTTCGAACGATCCTCATTCTGGAGATCTCTAGCGAAGTGCCAATCTTGATGATTCTGAAGTGCCTCCGCGCAATCTAGTGCTTGATTGCAACGGTTACATGAAAATTCTGTGATCTGTGGTTGTTTTGAGGCCGAGGGACTGGCTGATGTTTCTGACGTTGTGGTCGCCTCATTCTCCTGCGGTAAACGTGCAGTCTCAGAATCTGGATTGGGAGACGAGTGCCCCTTTTCCTTAAAGATCTTATCTGGCCCAAATAAACTTTGCTCACCGCCAAAGTCATCATCGTTCTCTTCAACACTATCTGTCTTAACGAAGAACTTTTGGATTCCAACACGACGTCTCTTTTCGGATCTCTCTACAGATACAATTGTGCTGAGTTCACGCGGAGCTACGTTATTCAGGGTATTACCTTCATTGCCTTTGATCAAAAATGCCCCAATGCCCATGTTGCCAACTACCCCATCTTCAAACCCCCCAACGCTTAGACTCAAATTAGAACAAGGCCATACTCGACCATCAAGCATGATTTGATTCAGGAGGGTCTTGGCAAGCTCAAAAAGCAGCGTCTCATCCATCTTCTTCCCCTGCGGAATGGGTGCTTGTCGGGATTTGGTTTGGGCTCCATGTCTGTGATGCAAATTGATCGTCTTGGGTCTTCTTTTGTTCTCTAGGACCCCCTCTTCTACTAGCCGGGAATATATATCCGCCGCAAAAATGCGGAGCCACCTATTAGCCTGCTCGGGTGTGTTGATACTAGGTCGGAATGATTTTGCAGAAAGCATAGATTTTATTTGAGTTCGTGAATTGACATCACTGACATCATTTCCACGAATAACGTTGTAAACCCATGTCCCAGTTTCTTCCCCTAATTTTAGCTTCAGCTGCTCCATGGGAACAAGCAAAAGATCATTGACCATATCCGTATTAAAGATCTTGACGATTTCCTCGCCTGTCTTACCCCCCAAATTCCTAATCTTAGTAAACTTAAAGCCTGATAGAAACTGCTGAACAGCTCGATTTCGAATAACGGTTTGTTGATTTGGCTTCTTATGTGCGGAACCCAGCTTTGCAAGCATTTTGTTCCGAGCAAGGCCACTAGAGCATGTAAAAAAGAGTTTCTCACGTATTGCTGCCCGAACTGTACGCACGATCTCAGAACCAATCAGCATTGCTATATCATCCCAATCAGGGTCATCAGTTTCCGTTTCATCCGTATCTAGGTCCACCAATGCGTCTGCCTTCCAGTCGAGAAAGGTTGTGGGAGGTAAAGGTAATTGTTCCGTCAGATCATCATAAGGGGCGGGGCCCTTCAGTTCCTGGTATCTCTCCAAAAGAATCGCATGGACTTGGGCAGAGAGATCCATGAAGACCTCATCTACACTAGCCTTCTCAACCCGCTGCAAGTCTTTGGGCAGACTGTTTTTTATACAAGCCAGTATTCGTCTTGATTCGAGTCTGTAGGGATCCAGTGAGACTTTGTGTGTAGCAATGTTCTCAAACGCATCGTCATGGTAGGCCCACTTCTCATCACCTTCGCGCCAGGTCGCAACATGTTGACATATGAGATCCGGACAGAGCTTCTTGGCTTCCGTGATGGTTATATGGCGGTTGAGGCCGAACGCCCTGGCTGGATAATTGATAGCTATGAGACCTTGCCTGTATTTGACCCACGTATTAGCTTCAGTATACAGATGAGTTCACTATTCAAAATTGCATCTACGTTCCCCATTCCCCGTTCCCTAATCTCGCATTTCTCAATAACCAGGACTATCATACAGATCTGTGATCTTTCAATAATGAAAGACTATGAATCTTTGAAAATGTTCATTTGTCTCAACGAATTGAATACTCCAAACCATTTGAAGGTGTTAGATCATCTGAACGTCCCAGATGGTAAAAGGTTCCTCTGGGCATTTTCTCAAAACTAAGAATCCTTACCATTGCTGCACCGCCAAAGGTACATTTTCCTCAATCCCCAACCGCACCATTTCAACCTGAGCATAAAATGCATCTAGATCAAGATGTGCAATGACCCTCAAAGGACACGATACCGCAAAAGTAGACAATTGGGCCAAATTTCTGTATGTGAATCTAGACTTCTTACGGCGCGAGGGTGAGGTCTGCAGAGGCGACGATGGCATAAACGGTTGTGAGGAAGACATGGTCTCGGGTTCTATCTCGAGGGAAGAGGAATTTGCGCTGTGAGTTCGCTAATTCGTGATCATGTTGTTTGAGTTGTAGTAGTTGTGATATAAAGATCTAATCAATTCGAGTAATTAGTATCTTGTATTGTAAGGTAACCACGCCGCTTCTTTTGAATGACAGATAGCTTCTGCATGTCCAACTGGCATCTAAACATAGAATAGCATTTGACGAACAATTGCTCGAATGATAAGAGCAATTCTCCAGAGTTCGAATATCAAAATGATAATTTTGCCGCCAGGATAGTACTTGCAAAAATTGAATCCTACCTTCGGTATGAAGGACGGCAGAGTTATTCTGCGAAACTAAGAAGATGAGAGAAGAGGAGAGGAGAGGAGAGCTGATGTTGAATATGAAATGCCAGTGATGTTTTGTCAGTGATGTATCAGAGTAAAAGAAGAGCATAATAAGTGCAACACAATTCTGATGAAGAGAGACGCGTTGAATTTTGACGTGCCGAAAATACTGATGTCATGGCTTACTAATCTAGTACTTTGTAGCGGGGTCAACATCAATGAAATGTACCGTAACAATACCTCCTCAAGAGTTCATATTTGCATATTCCACTTAAACTAATCGAAACCAGTTGATACATTTATCACCTACTCATTAACCTAGAAAGAATCATGTCGTTTCTACGAAATCCTTTAGCTCTATTTGCTCTAAATTTTACTACTCTGGTGGGTGTGTTGGGAAGCACCTATACATTGAGAGCTCATATGATTGAACTTTCTGAGGATCATGAAGCAAGAATGGTATGTCATACATTTGTTTCTTTTGAATTATAATAGTATAGTCCCATATTTGGAAGATTATCGAGGTCTGCATCAGTATGAAGAACTGCAGGATACCTAGTATCTACCCATCACCCGGTACTGATCTGTTTCTTCAGTCAGTTTAGCATCCATGATTAAAGACCATTGAGAATTCTCGCTGCAACTATACGGGTATACCTTCCTTTTATAGCCAATGTTTGCATCTTAACCAGCGTCATAGTTCACACTCGCGCTGTTGATCTCGATTTGACAGTCGGTTGGTGAACGGGTTTTGCAAACTAGGAAATGATTGATATCCCAGAGAATATGAGACGTCCAGAGACCCATAGAAAGATTGGATAACTCGAGATCTTCATGCATCCCTTCAACCGAACCACCTTGTCGCCTGCCAGTATCTATGCGCTTTAGTTGAGTCAAAGCTAATCCATAACATGCAGGATGAGTTGGAAGGTACCTTAAGAGGACATATTGGACTTATCGAAGACGCGCTTGATAGATTGGAAGGAAAGCCAAATGGAAACAAAATGTAAGGTTGATCAAAATGTTTCTTCCCTACGTTTCAACGTTGACGAAGTCTTTGAAGGGACAAATATTATGGAAAGAGGGCTAGGGATGAGAAGGAAACTTAGCCGGCAGACGAGATCTGATCTCAGAAAGAGAATACTACATGATCGCATGTATGATATATAACACAGACAGAATTTTCGAGCTGTGATAGGCGTCTTTAGAGGTCATGGCATCCTTTTAAGGACTAGATTGGTTCCAGAGGTGGCCGCACTTTTGGTTCTCTCATGCATGTGAGCCTTTTGGGAAATAGTTCGCGGATGCGCTCTCATATCCCTTGCAGAATAAAGCTCCTTTTGTATTGAAATCAACACAACTCCTGGGACAGTTTGGATTAAAAATGAGTTAACTTGAAATTCCATTCTGCTACATATCCCACAATGAATTGTCGGAGAAGGCCTGATGGGTGTCAAACTTATTGGTTGTGAGTTCTTTCATAGCCATTCTCGCATTGAGATTGGATCAGTCCTATTTTCCTGCCATCTACTACACCTTGCGTCTAACATACATCCGATTAGTGTGTAACATGAATCAAGATTACTCTCGAGCAGGTAACCTTGAATGCTAGCCATGCTTGTCATGCTTATGTTAGATAAAACCAGTGCTAGCTGCATAACTCATCTAACTTGACTCTTAGATGCGTTGCGGCTCAAACTTCAAAGGGCGGCTCTTCCATATTGATACGGTAGGAAGAAAGCAGTGCTACATGTTACCGGATGATGATGCAGTCAGACTAAGACTTTTTCCGTCATATCCCGATGAATTGGCAAGTGTGATGGCAAACAGCAGACGAATAAATTCGATATACACGACCCCTACTGTTGGGTCAGAACTTGGCTCTCATGTAATATGTATGTGTATGGCGCAAGGCTGTGAAAAGTCGGCAGAACTTTTGATTATTCACATCTATCAAGCACAATGTCCTAGTATTTACCTGGACTTTCGTGGAGCTTGTGTGAGTTCTCTGTCGGCAAACATCGTCAAATTTCTGGCCTTGCTTCTCACATTCCTTCCTTCACAGTGATATGTTGCCCCAGTCATTGCAAATTGGAGGGAAGACATGATATACCTCAAGCACCGCAACTAAGGCGTCGGGCCTCGGAAAAGGCGTATGTATGGGTGAGGTCCAACTCCTTATTCTTCGCTAGCCTCGTCATTCTTCCTGGTCATAATAATGTGCAAAGGAATTTGTTATTTCTTGTATGGGAAAGGAGTTGAGGAATAACGTGCTAGAGATCTGTTGTCTCTTCTAGAGAAAACTTCGAGAATACCTGCAATCCTTCAAACCATCCTCGTTATTAATGGTCCTAGATTAAGATTGATTGTACAAGGCAGTTGAAAGGTCACCTTGCTAAAGCTCGTATTGCGACCGCTCAATGATAGGGTCCCCAGGACGTCTTGGATTTAGGCGCAAACCACTTCGGAAGCATGCCCGCAATAAACAAAAACTTCCATCAACCCAACATCCCACGCTCCTCACGCTAAATTCTTTCTCAACCTTCCCGAATATCGTGGATGACCGTTATTCACCGACGGCCCAATTGATAAGCTTCTCAATGACGAATTTGCAAATATCTAATGCATCACTGCAACATACCACGGAGACGACTTTTGCATTATTAGTCGCTGCGCCACCTTTTAGCAACTGATCTTGGAGAATCACTACTGCTGGCTGGAACAAATGATGGATATTTCGAAGGGCGACCATGCCCAGGGTGTAGATGGGATGCTGGAATATCGATTGCAGGGGCGTCGAAAAGCTGAACAACTTCGATTAAGTCTCCGGGACAGGACTTCTTTGAGGTACTTAATAGCATCGCTCCCTCGAGACTATCGAATAATCCACATCACAGCCATCTCGAACATTGGACGGGAGAAATACGCAATCTATTCTTCAATCCAGAGACTATTTCCAGCCAAACGCTTGGTCCACATCTCCTCAAGAACAAATACAGAACTCTCCATCAAGAATTTTACTAAGACTCAAGGTACTCGATTCTTGAGGCCACCTTTCTCATTGACATACATGCTAATGAATCAGCTCTACGATGTCCGCGTATAAAGCAACTTACGGCCCCAGCATGGTGGGATGGTGGAAATGCTGTCAATGCTCGAGAGAAGTCGATTCCAACACGTGGGGATGGTACTGCATCGAATGCGGGCACTCCTGTAATAGCTGTTGTTCCCTCTATAGCTAGGATAGAATTAGACATAATCTATCCTCGACTATTATATTCCAAGAGACCTGGATGGGAGATGATAAAGTAGTGGAAATGTTCTGGTGCAAGGTGGAGAGAAAGGGGTCGGGGGGATATTAGCTGCGAGAGTCTTTCCCGAGTGGTGCAATGGCTGTACGTGGAGTGAAACTTCGAGATGTGCATTTTTTGTGAGACCAAGACAGAGTATGAGCTTGTCTCTGTTGATCATGAAAGAATAGACTGCGATTTCGTCGGCTTTGAAGGGTTTTGTTAGAGGTTTTTATGGCGTTCTCTAGATTGGTTAGCCTCGCATAATTTAAGGGGATTCAACAGAGCTTCTCTGCAACACTAGAAATTGGTTAAGATCGGCATTCATTAAACAGCTTTAATCGCCATTCTCAAGTTGGCAAATAAAATGGACACTTCTATGGGTAAGTACCCTCGAAGAGCTTGATATTTTCCTGCATATTTGTGTGCTTTTCTAACCTCAAATTATATTAAAGATTATGTGTGGTCCTTCTGTATACTGGTGTCATGACCTACTTAACGCCGATTCCCTATGATCCAAATGCCCGTTTTAGAGCATAGCTCCACCCCATTTCAGAAAGTCTTTCGCTAAGTTTATTAAGTGTATATAAATGTACGTCACCTATACCGTGAATTGCTAGTGTGGAGATCTCGTAGTTCTGTTTCATCCGTCTTTCGTCCCTTCTCTTCATCATTCGGCCTGAACCGTCGTCCGGATTGATTCGATGGGTCTCCCTTGGATCGATTCGGCCTTTTCCGTCGACGTCCTTCGGGTCGTACTTCATTAGGTGGAATGAAGCAAACTGACGCTCGAATGCGATCCACAGCCGGACCTATCAAGAATTGGCTCTCCGTGTGCTCATGATTACAACAAGGGCTTCTCTTTACTGGAAAAAACCAGTCAATAAAATGGTCGCCCATGACTGTCTCCCAATTCAACAATGCAGATCCAAGGTCCCAAGGATTGTCTCCAGGAGACATCATTTCAAGTATTGCAAACGTACGCACAGCCTGTTGATCTCTATTCAGCCGCTCAGGACTCTGTATAGATGGCCGAAGCTCATCGATCGTCGATGTTTCGATACTCTGTGCCTGCAAGACAGTGACCGACGAGTTATCAACAACGCTCACTTGACTCGATTCCGAACGCGGAACTCTGAAATGAGAAGTCTCATCAACTGGCTCAACGGCTGTAGCAATGGGAACGCTTGTAAGACCGGCCATCCGTCTTGCATCCTGGAGAGGAATTGGTTCAGATGCACGGTCGTGCCTGATGGTTTTGGCGTATGGACGATATACCCGAGTGGCGTTTGAGGGGGGTGGCATATCCAAGGGATACGTGATTTCTGGATAGGTTTGTGTTGAAGCCGCTGTCACACTTATTTCCGCTAATTTTTGAGGCGAGGGCTTCAGTATTGCAAATCTATGGATCTTTCCGAATCTACTGATTTCTTCAACTTGAGTCAAGTTATTGACAGCCAATTGCACGGAGGTTAGGAACATCGTCCCAGTAAACAAGCCAAAAAAAGCAGCTCTGTCTAAATGGTCAGTAATGGATTGTGCCACAGGGATTGCTGGCTGGCTGGCTTACAATGCGAGAACTGCAACAAACTGGCGGTTGACAGATTCGCCCTAGTTCCCAGAAATCAGTCTATGTTACAGCATTCAATTTTTGATCTGCCCCGCCTGCGAGCAGACTTTCATGGAATACGAATCGTTCAAGGGCAGAACGTGGGCGGATCCATGGGCGTTAATCATACCTGGGTGCCACGTTGCTGATGAATGTATAGTGCCATAACCACAAGCACATTTATACAGAAAAAAGCCGTGTATCCAACAAATTGGATAAAAAATTTGAAATTGTTTTCGCCAATAGGCCCTCCTACCCTACACTTTGTTAGCTGCAAATGCTAGGAAGGGCAGCGGACATACCATGGGCAGTAATGATCCATTTTGTATATACATCTTCCTACAACACTACAGTGATGCTGGCGATCTAATTTCCATATGCAACACTCAGAACACCATCTAGGCTTCCCATCCCTTTCCACGCCAAAGACATCTTTTGTGTAAAATAATTCGAGTCCGGGGGAGTCCGGATCATCCTTAGATGCATCAAAATCCCCTGAAGTATATTCTTCTCCGCCGATATCATCATCTTTTCTTTTCTTTCCGCGCTGGATTTTTGCAGCTCCAGCTCCAAGCGGCGCATAGGGAGGATCGAATGTCGTCATGTACACAACTCGGAAAAAAGACGAGGCCATGAGGATGAATAATAGAAAATATACAACCAGAATAGGGACTGCGGCTCCCTTGTCTCCATGTTTGACCAAAAGGTAGTTTACTGGAGAGAGGTATGTTAGCAGACTGTTTTATAACCTTTCTCTCGCATTTTCTGTTCCTTACCGCAAAGGATAGCAACAAGAACATACGTTACATAGCCAACCACACCCGCGAGTGCAAAAGGCACAAGACGCGCAGTCCATATGTTCGCGGCGCGCCTATTGCGTTCAATATCGCTATGTAACATAACTAAATAGTTGTTGGCACGAATGCCAATGGGAAGGGTAATGTACGATCCTGCAATATCGATTCATCACAACAAGTATTTGAGTATGTATACTAATGAAGGTGTCGTAATTTTTGTTGATGTTTTGAGTAAACATATGCAAACATCTCTTTCACAGTAATAATAATAACAAGTAAAGTACAAATTATTGGAAGATTGGATAGTTTTGAAGCGGATAATGTGTGTTTATGGATGTTAATTTACCAATTGATATTGAGGTTTCTAATTCTGGCTGGCCCTAGCGCTCTGAGATTAGAACAATGAACAATCGAATAATGAAACCGGGATTATCGACCCACTAGGTTAACCTTATTTAAGCCTCTTGACACGTGATACATTAAGTAAATATATATCAATCTCTATCAATGAATCTCGCATTCAATCCTCTGTCCAATCGAGCCAGCTTTATTATATCGACGATGCTATGAGCCTGCTCGGCGAGTTTAGGTCATGTTCGTCATCCTAGAATGGGAGCGTCGCCCGAACTGCGGTGGGTAGAACTGAGCTTGGCCATCAGGCAAACTTCACATTGTGATGGCGACCCAAAGTGTCTTTGCATTTTATGCTATCAGATGATTGAACTATGCTTGACCTTCTAAACCAGCTCTATCTCTTGGTCTTCACTTGTGTTCACACACTTTCTAAAGACGTGAGCAAGTTGGTTTTTGGCTAAGATCCCGGAGGCGACCTTATACTATACCACCCCTGACTCTCACTCAACAATGAGATAAACAGTAACAAGGATGATCCATACTACTATGAGATGCGGCATGTTCTGTAAGTCGACAAGGCTGGATAACAGCTCAAACGATCAGCGATCCCTATATAAACTTCGCAACAGGAAGGTTTGAGGCTCTTGATCTTTGAAGACGCCTCTAGAGAAACCAGGGTAGATAGTTTTCGGAGTATGTCATGAGTCAATTGCGGCTCTTTGATCCCACCATCGATTTATGTCTCAGTTGAGGTACGTAAATTGGTTCCAAGACTAAATCCCATCGCATATATTAGAAAGTGGACTGCCCTCATTCCCTCCATTACTTCAACAATCCGCTACAAGTTTGTTCCTTGCTCAAACAGATTCTCAAATATTTCAATTCATTTGGAAACTGTATCTCCTGTACTTTCAGATAGATCACTTGTCTGTACTAAACCACACCATTCGTCTAGAGATTGGTATGTTCTCACTAACGCTTACAATGCCTGCCGAAGATGCTAGATCCTTTTTCCTTCGACGATCTGCTAACAAATAGAAGGGTCAACTATCAACGGATATATACCTTATTCCTCACTTATAGTTTCATACGAAAACAGGATGCGGTAGCTCAGATATCATGAATTAAACGCATCTCCGAGCTACGCCACTGGCTTTCATTGGCATCATATTCATATCAATTCATTATACTCCTGAAGCTCTATCAATCATATCGCTCATTAGGATGTCTACTTCCTGAAGATGCTGGAATACTAAGGGGG
>NGKJ01000020.1:125197-190247 GCA_002162495.1 Myriosclerotinia curreyana | reverse complement strand
CCAATATCAACAGCACCGCTCATCAAACCCGCAAAAAGAATAAAAGGAAGACTCACCCCACCCTTCCATCCCTCAACCGAACCTTAATCCCCCTCGGATGATCTCCCCGCGTCAATAACTCCCCAATAAACCCCTGTACCTCTCTTCCACTCCCTTGATCCTGTTTGAGCACGATGGAAACGGGGGTTCCAGGGTGTAGGAGGGAGAGGCGGGGGACTTGTATTTGTTGGGGGGAGAATGAGGAGGGGTTTGGGCGAGGGGGACGGTTTCCTCGGCCGCGACCTCGACCTCGACCTCGATCAAATGTGCCGCGGGAGGTGCGTGTGGTGTCCATTTCTAGGGTGTGGAGGGTGTGGGCTGGGGTGAATGGCGATAAATCTTTCGGTATCGCAATGGATGTTAGTTTGGGTATCTCTAGAGGCCTTCAAAATTGCCGGTCTTAATAGATGCCCCCCAAGGTCTTTTTAAATTCTTTTCTCCAAAAAATACATTTACAAACCGTAATTCAATTTAGATTCAAAATCTTCTCATGTGAAAAATAGGTATCCCACCCCAGTTGGTCTTCGCAATAAAAGATTGTAGCTATATAATTCAATGGGACGTTGATAATATATTTCAATATTAGATATGGAAGATGTATTTGATATAGTTTTTTTGGTAGAAATGAAAAGCCAGGATTTTTGAGATGCAAATTATGACATCGACATCGTGACGACGAAGGCACGTGAATATACATCATGTGACATTTGAGGAACATGTGCATAGGTCAATTCAGATAAATGCAGTTGCCAGTCGAATATATTAATGGCATGGTCTATATCTTAGAATTGTGTTTGCTTAGAATTTTTGAATTTACTGGTGTATGGAAAGAAGTCTTAGCTCGTACGTATATTCCAATCTAGGGAGGTGAGGTCCTCTTGGACCTAAACACCCTGTGAGATCAGATTGGAATATTCCATATTCATCACTCCTTCTCTCCTAATCACGCTCCAGTATACTTCATATACCAAATCTAAAAATCGCGTATCACCTCCTCAATAAGCAAATCTCCTACCTCCTTCCACAATTCTCCCATTCCTCCACCCATAATACATCCTCAATCCCACACATCCCACACCTACAAAAAACAACAACCCCGCATTAACCCAATGCCCCAACGGAAACCCCTCCTTAGCCTGCTCGGTCTTATATATCCAAACACCCGCTATCTGTCCTGGAGCACCTACTGATATATTAAGAGCAATGGCAAGTCCAATACTAGCTGTTGAGAAGACATTTGAGGAGAGAAAACCTAGAAGAGGAGGGATACAGGAGAAGGCTCCCGAGGCGGCGATGATGAGACAGCCGTAGCGGGAGTTATAGGATGTGGGAGGAAGGAGAGCGGATGCGGTGAAGCCGGCGGCGCCGATTAGGGCCATGGTTGAGGAGTGCAGGGCGCGGCTGGGGTGGTTAGTTGGTAGGTATAGGAGATGGATCAGTTGGACTTACGCGTTGAAGTGGTCGGCGGACCAGGAGACGAGGATTGTTACGACGTCCGTGGAAGGATTAGCTTGGGTAAGAAAAGAGAATAAGAGTAAACTTACATGCAACAGCATAAGGGGGAACCGTCATAAGCTGTCCCTCGAGATTTTTGTACCCAAGTCCGGCGGTGATACTTGGTGTAAATAAAGATAAACTCGAGAAAGGTGTCGAGATTCCGAAGTAGATCTTAACCTTTAGTTAGTATTTGCTCAAGATCATGGCGATGAGATATACTTACCGCATAATGCGCATACAACCTCCAAGTGCAAAGTGTTTCCTTAGCCTCTTGCCACGTTAAACCATTGTCATTGGCTTTAGATCCTTCCGTAGAAAGTCTACTTGTGGCCAAGTCTTTCTCGTCTTTTGATAGCCATTTCACTGTCTCTGGATAATCCGGCAAAAAGAAGAACACCAAGATTGATGATAAACAAGAAGGGATGCCCTCAATAACGAACAACCATCTCCAAGCTGACATTCCATGTGTACCATTCATGTGCCCAACACCAAAGGCAATAGCACCACCGAAAGCTCCTGCAAGTGTAGCAGAAGCTAGAATAAATGCAACGCGAATAGAACGTTCAGAGGTTCGGTACCAGAAAGTAAGATAGTAGACTAAACCTGGGAATAGTCCTATCACGATGTTAATTTCAGTTGGGATACTGGCGGAAGAGAAGATAGCTCACCAGCTTCGAACATCCCAAGAAGAAATCTAACAGCTGTTACACCAGCAAAATTATGAGTGAACCCAAGTCCAATAGTCATAATACCCCATGAGAACATCAGAAACGATATCCATTTGCTTGGACTGAGTTTCTTGAGGAAGTAATTGGACGGGACTTCGAAAATTGCATATGCGATTAAGAAGACCATCAATGCGATGCTGCAAATTTTTAGTGGTCTGGACACCAAAGAAGAGAGCTCGCACAAACATATATTGGAAATTAGTCATATGTGTATCAGAGAGAAGATCATTATGAGTAGAAGCATTGAGTGTTTTGGCATTGCCTATCTCCCATCAGCTTCAAATCCTTATACAGCATGCCTCTTCCAGTCGTAGTACTCACCAATATTGGAACGATCAAGGTAACATAATAAGTAGATACCAGCGCAGAGAGGCACGATCCTTAAATCTTGTTTCCAAACCAACGCTTTAGTACGGGCGAGACTGTCATCTGTTGTAGGATAGTCTGTTTCTTGGAATGTCTACGCAGGCTTATCAGATCGATTTAATGAAACGTAGCACAGAAGCTGGACTTACAGACTTTCTTTCTTCAACATCAGGGACGGTCCTCATGATGTAATGAATACTGATTGACAATAACAGATAGCGTTACAAATTAGATAGGTAGATAGAAGACAGCAAGATGAACGATATAAGAAAGAATGACGGACTCCATGAATATTACACCGCTAAAATAGCACTACTACATAGTGAATGAACTCCTCGCGAGACATAACAAAAGTGGAGGGAAATAGGCGGGGTTGGCTCAAATTATAACCATTGGTTATACATATAAGCGGTTATCGGGGTCAAAGGAGGACTAGCTGAGACATTGTGCATGTAGTTCTTAGCCTTGCATGAACTGTGGCTGAACGAAGCAACAAACGTTTGAGTTTGTTCTATTACAATGTATACTTAAACAACCGAAAACAGTTTCGGAAAAGGTTCAATTTCCCAGCAAAATGTCCAGTCAAGACAGTCCTCTCTCCACAACATCCAACGTCGCGGGAATCTTGACATTTGTGGCTGCTATCGCAGCAGCAGCGATATATGTTAGATTTACATACTTACGGAATGCTGAAAATGAATATTTCCAAGTCAAAGCGTCTCTTTCGTGGCATAAAACGGAATCACAATGGCTTCATTCATGACTTGGTATACGCATCTGATGGCCCAAAAGATCGCTCTGGGCATGAGAAAGAGTACCAGATGTATGTGTCCGTAATGGAAGAACTCATAAAACTCGAAGAGAGATTACTAGAATTGGTGACAGAAGCCGAATTGAATGCTAGTACTGAAGATGGTCAAGGGAAGAAATGGGCTTTGGTACCGAAAAGTATGGCGTTCAGGACGAGTGTTGCTATGTCATGGCTACCTGTGAGGAGAAAGGCTTTGGAATTGGTCAGGCAAAGGGATGCACTGGGTGCGAGAGTTTTGTTTGCTCAGATGAGTATGAAGTCATCGTAAGTATGGTCTTTAGGAGCTGAGCGCTAGAAACTAACTGAGTAGGCGAGTTCGAGACCAAGAATCACGAGAAAAGAAACAAAAAGGGTTAGATCACGAAAAACTTGACCGTCTCGAAGGTACAGTTCATTCCCAACACGAGAAGCTAGATCGATTAGAGTCTCTAGTATATCGAATGATGCATCGTGATCGAATCGAATCTGAAAGCATACCACGGCGGGGACCCCAAAGGAACGATACCTTCGAAACGGATTATTCTCGATCACAAACATCAATTGTGACCGGAAATACAACTCCGTTGCCAATACCGGAAGCTGACGACATTGAGAATCTTCATAAGCCAGGGCTGGCTGCCTGTCATTATCCAATATTCATTTCCTCTGACGACTAAAGAAATGCGTATCCTTTAACTTTAAGATATATAGCACAAAATGCGAGACTAGGTACTGCCCAAAGGATGTTGAGCTCAATTACCGACCAAATCCAAATACATCCTACTGGTGGAGCCTGCTTCATGGTAGCAAAGCTGCCATATTCGTTTGTAATATATATAATGTAACATCCAGCGATGATACAAACTGCGGAAAAGAAGACCTCGTGTATATAACGGTGCACTTTGGCGGGCATTCGAGGAAATAGATGGGAAGGTTCGGGGTGAGGATGAAAGGCGTAGAAGAGAAGCCAGATGACTGTGGGAATCAGCGACTCTTCTACTATATCTAGTACTCAAACACAACTTACCTGGAGATGCCTGTAGAGTCCTAGATATAACATTCTTCCAGACGATTTCTTCGGCGTATTGATGTGTAACCAATACGTCCAAGGTCAAATGTAACATCGCGAGACTGATTGTCCATAATAACGATTCTCCTAGCCTTCCTACTAGAATCTCGGCGTTTTCTGCATCCAATTCTGCTTGACGCTGTCGCTGAGCTTCGCTCAAATTGCGTTTCTGTGCGACATCGAGGAGCGTTTCCATAGAGGGATCAGGGCCAGATCTATCTGGTTTTCTGAGCTTGTATTTCTGTTCTTTGCCGGGCATGATGATTGATCTCTGGTGATGAATTATCGTATACTGCCGTTACCCCTCATAAAGAGTAAAAATACTCCTGTATATCCTGCGAGCCTCGTCTGAAGGTAGTTGAAAATACACATATTAAAACCCTTGTCAATAGAAAGTCATTGGCCAATATTTGATCCGATCCCTTACAGAATAACCTCAATATATCCTTAGCGCAAGGCTTAAAGACTGTTAGACCCATATATTTCTTGACCGCCAAACCACCAACCCCTCACAACACCAAATATACTCATACGCGCCAATTACATACCTACTCACTGTCGCTCCATTTCCTTATATCTTCCTTTTTTCCCACTCTCAAATCATTTCCATAAATACTACAGAAATGCCCAAAATGCAATGGACCTACTTACTCACCCTCCCCATCATCACTTTCGCTGCATGGCAATATACTGTCACAGTTGTTAACTCAAGATTCCCTAAACTTCGTAACAAGAAGATATGTTTACTGATAGCTCATCCCGATGATGAGGCCATGTTTTTCGCGCCAGCAGTGCAAGCGCTCACAGATCCGGAGCTCGGGAATCATGTTAAAATTCTCTGTTTAAGCACTGGTGAGTAGCCAAGGTGCATGATTCGGAGTTAAGCATATATTGATGTGCAGTAGGTGATGCAGATGGTCTGGGGGAAACCCGCAAGAAAGAGCTTGTTAAGAGTGGGATGCAGTTGGGTTTGCGACAAGAGAATGATGTTTTTGTCTTTTCGAGCCCGTATGTCTTCCTTCAATCCTGTCGCATATGTGCTATTCATACTGATTATTATTCTCGAACAGAGATTTCCCAGATAGCATGACCAAGATTTGGGACAAAGAAAAGATAGCCAACCTACTCGCTTCCGCCTTCTGCCCTCCTCATACAAGAAAAACGAACATGTCAACTGCCCCAACAGCAACCATCGATATTATTTTGACATTCGATTCTCAGGGGATCTCTTCACATCCAAATCATATTTCCTTATATCACGGCTCTCGAACCTTAATCGCATCCATGATGCGGGACCGTCCAGGGTGGCAATGTCCTATTGATCTTTATACACTTACCAGTGTCTCTGTTTTGCGAAAATACTCATCCATATTAGATACCTTTAACACTATGGTAGTCGCCGCATTTTCAAAGAGAGAAAAGGGTGATCATCCAAGTCCATTGTTAATGATGAGTGGTGTGGGGCAACTCAGAACAGCGCAAAAAGCAATGACAACAGCACACCAGAGTCAAATGAGGTGGTTCAGATGGGGATGGATTGGAATGTCACGGTACATGGTCATTAATGATCTGAAGTTGGAGAAGGTTGTCGTTTAGAAGAGAGGTAGGATATCGAAGGAAGAAGAAATTAAAGGCCAAGTGTGTATATTGTGCAGTGCACAGTACAGACGACCTTTGATAAACATATCTCTTGCGCATCTGAGAGTATGAATGGATGAGAGATGAGAAATGCGTATACGAAGTCAGCATGTTTTCTTGATCTCGTTTTGTATTGTTTGCTATTTTTTTTGTTCACTTCCGCAAGATGCCTACAGACCGGGCCAAAAAGTCATCAGCCTTTCATCAAACTTGCATATTGTATTTAGACAGATATTCCTTTACTTCATGAACCTTTGATTTTATAAACCTATGATTCTTTTTAATTTTTCTTGTTGCTCAAATTCTAATCTCATCACTACTTGTCGTCATATTGCCGTAAACATTTGATCTTTGGTGTTGATTATTTCTTAAACCCCGATATCAAATACAGTCAAAGTTCCTCTACACTCCTTGACTCTGCGTAGACCAATCCACATCGCCAGCAGCCACTTTCAACCACTCAGCAAAGCCACAAACTTCGGGAAAATAAGAAATCACACGGGTCAGTTCGAAAGCAATGCAGCATACTTTCATAGTTGAAAGTTGACTGCATCAAATCACCGTGATATGTTTTCAAAGCAAGGCCAGAGAGTGGTAAGAATCTCTCTTTTCGTCCTACTCATCAATGTCAAGCCTATACCTAGATGGTTTGAGGTCGGGCATTATGAACATTTCTCTATTTGCCTTGGTGGCCACGTGTAGAAGAGATCAAGTGTACACTTCGTATGCGCATCGAAAATGAATTAGATGGAACTGATATTTCGATCCACTGTAGTCTCTCAAAAGACCACTAGCAGCCAGGTCTAATACACCAATAACAAGTTCTAGAGCAAATACGCAACCACTCCACCCATCATCCCTACGGAATCAATATTCACAACAAGATCTGGATCAGGAACAAGATCAGGAACTCGATGTAATAGGGGGCCTCACGCTCGAGAATGCAAAGTTGGAAGGCAGGGTTCTAGATTTGGAGAGGGTGGGAAGAGTGTTAAGGGATAGGGTGGATGACTTAGAAAGACAGAGGGAGAAGGATGTTAACATGCTAGTGCGGTTGAGGGTGGAGATTGCGACGTGGTGGAAGTATTGGGGGGAGAGCAGATTTGATGGTAGCTTGGGGGGCGAGGAGATTGAGAGCAAGTGATGCATTCAGAGGGGAAACGTAAGGGGTATAAGTTACCGGAAGCTAGAACCTGGGATTAGTGTGACCGAGAGCTGTCTACAACACTGATGGTTAATAACATCTGCAATCAAGCTCTCAAGAGCTGACGGTGCGCGTAGTAAGAAACTGTTTTCTTGATGGGGCTACTGCATCCTTCAGAGCTTCGTTAAGAAACTACTCTTTTTTGGTATACTATTAGTACATATGCACCTTAACATTATTTGCCATTTTGAACATACAATACTGGACCAAAACAATCATAATCCCAATTAAGAAAGAAGATTGATGCTATGCTTCCGTCCTTCCTTATACATGTATTTGGCCAATCTTCGTTTCAATTTTTTTCGGATGATCATAGATTCATGAATTCAATATCTAACTGTTACATCAATTCTATTAATCGTCCCTCTAACACTTGGAATTCAATTAGCTGATTATTTCATTGCAGCAACTAACCGAGTTCTTACAATCAAAACCTGCATCGGTCTAAATATTTCTTGCGTCCCATTCATCCCGTTCATCTCATTCAACCTCAAATTTCCATCTCAACGTCTCATCCAGCGTTCCTCACACCTCACAAGATCAATAATGGAGCAGCAACCCAACAAATCCCCATCTCCACAGTCATCGGATTCGCCGTCTCCAAACGCCAAAACCTCACAATTTCCGCAGCCTCAAAATTCGTAGGCTCCACTAGAACTAAAGAGAGCTCTATCCCGGTGCTACAAGATACTATTATGACGGTAGGTGCAGCATTACGGGACTTGCAAGACAGGGGGCACTCAAAGGAGACAAGTAATGCACAAATCTAAAGGGCCCGGCAAGAAGGGATGGTCCAGTGGATAACCGTAGCCTTGACGATTATACAAAACAGATGCGGGTATGCGGGCGGGTCTGTGGCAGTAGAGTTTCAAAAATCATCATTTTGGGGGCTGGGTGTATTGTTAATTTTATGCAGTGTGATCTAGAAGACTATTACACGGTCGTTTACATAGATTTTTCTATACCGATTGCCTCGAAAGTTTGAAGAGAGATGGTGCTGTTTACAGCTTGGTATGTGATGTGATGAATCCATGATTCAAAATGCAAGAAAGAAAGCTAGTCACCTTTGTATTCCTTTCATGTGGAAGGGAACGCTGCCGTGGTTTAGTTTTGCTTTATGAGTTTGTTCTACATAGCGGGATAGATGTGTCTATTACTACTGTACAAACGATCTTCCGGCTTGCAGCATTGTTTGATATTAGTAGTCTCTGGAAGCTCTTTGAATTTTATTATCTAGTGATCACTCGGTTGTTTTATTTTCCTCTAGTTTTGCTTTGCATGCTCACCCCTTTATGCATCCAATTTTATGCATCCAATTTTATGCATCCAATTTTATGCATCCAATTTTATGCATCCAAGGGCCGAGATTTACATCTTGATCAAATTCCTAATATACCTTGCTGTACTGCCATCCCATTTCTCAGAACAGACATGGAAACCCTGCAGTAGTGTAATCACCCAGCAATAATCGACTTTACCAACATATTCAACATTACTATAACAAATCATCTCCCAAGCCATCTACATATCGAGGAATGGGATAGGAAAGGCGTTATGAAAGAAGATGCGGGGGTCTAGGGAACTGGATTTTAGTTGGGCTTGGGCTTGGGAGAAGGTTCAGGGGGTGTCCGTTCCTATGACCCTTATCACCAACCTGAGCAGCAAGAACTAATGTTATATCGCCCTGAGCACAGCCTATTTCGAGGACATTCGAACCTCTGGGGATGGACCAGAAGTCTACCCAGTTTAATTGGTTAGGAATGAATTTTGATTGGGTTTCGGTTTATGCTGGGCTATGATTGAAATTGCTTATGAATGAAAGCGAAGAAGTGAAGGAAGAAAATAAAAGGGACAAATGGAAGTATAAAAGAAATGGCAAGTAGTGTAATGAAAAAGTATGAAGAGGTTTGAATATGGTAAAAGATAGGAAGGAAAACAAACAAGTTCAATACATACGATGTTTAATCTGACCCAAACTAGTTTCAATTTTTTTATCATCAGGTAATAAAACACCTGGCGAAGGAAAATAAGTTGATAAATTTTCCGGAGGAATTGTGATTCCCATCATGAAGCTAGATATACTCGATTTATTTGTGTGATGCTGCTTGAGGAGATCTATAGTCAAAAGGTGTTTTGAATGTCAATTGTAATTTTGAGTTACTAAGAGACGTAATTGAGGGAAGAGATGAATGGATTGAAATGAGGTTTGAGCTACTAGTTTGAATATGACTCCCATTCATGCACGTCACCCGCATATAGGGATATAGGGCTGCTTACGGTAGTACTGAGCCTCGGAATTTCCTCATCTGGTAACTCGTTCCGATCACATTGCAAATAAATCCTCAATCCAACTGCCTGCTATGTATATTGAAAGGAAAAAAAGAACTGATATGAGAAAGGAAAGTGATATATGTTCAATTTTGTCATCTGCTATCCATCAAAGTATTGAAGCTTGTAACTATCTACCCTGCCATCTTCCACAACGATCTATTCTCAATTATGCATCCTGTGATCCTGCACAACCTGAGCGGCTAACTGGTATTTCCCACCAGCGGCAATTCTCTTCTGGTTATATCGATATTCTTCTCTTTTCTTCAAGGTTCTCCCCATGAGTTTCCTTAATCGTCTCCTTCTAGATTTCGTATCTCCATATGTCCGCCTCCAAATCCTTAATTTAGTCTCTTGCGGCATTCCAGTTTCTAGGCTGACATAGCCTGTATAGGTTTGATAGCTCATTTGCCCTCGTAAGAACGATTTGTATTGTCTGATTATATTGGGAATATTTTGAAAGGCCCAGTCTGCGTGGTATCTGGATAGGTATTTTGCTGGGCTATAGATGAGGAAATTGATCCACTGCCGCATATACATCCTGGAAACTCTCAATTTAAGGCGATGAAACATGAAGTCTCTTTGGCGAATTGCTGTCACTGCAGAGTCGGGGTGTCTTCGCGATAAACTGCTCTCGTACAAAATTCTGTAACGATGTACTTCGCGGGACAGTTTATTATGTAGTCGATGAGCTTCGAAAATTTTCACTTGCGCTTCTCCAATTTTACGCCTAGAGAGAAGGTTGCGAATGTAAACGTTGTACATTGGAATGGTTGGTTTGACATTGTAATGTTCTGTCATCTTCTCCCAAACTCTGTCCATGCTAAGCGGAGGTAGCCTCCCTTCGTCAAGTCCTTTCTCGACATGATAAACACTTCCTCGTTTTTTAGCGAAGACTGCAGTCCACTCCAATAGATCTTGCCAAGTCTCATTAGGGATATGGATGGAATACTTTTGTGATACTTGGTCGATTACTCGCATAGCCGTTGGTAAATCGTTGTTTATGCACCAAAGATGTGCGACGGTGCGAATTAATCTCTTGGATGGATATAACGGAGAGTGCGGAACAATTTTATTGAGTTTCGAGTCCTTACTGTTCTGAGGCGAGTCGATGTCAATATGCCATACCCGCTTGAGAATTGCCTTGGCAGTCTCAACATCTCCCTCTCGACTCGCCGAAACCATCAACGAGAGAAACGTCTCCTCATCACCCACCAAGCCTGCTGCGGCCATTTCTCGGAATAGTCGAGTGACTGAAGTTTTGATTCCATTGTCACCTATTCGGTGCCGATTCAATAAGTGAGGTATTTTATCCCATTGACGTTGCGCTTCATAGTGAGTTACGACTCTCAATTTGTCAGCATGAAAGGGACTCAGGATATCCGTCCAGCACATAGTAGACATGTAGTAATTGAAGCATTCCACGTCTGGGAGAACTCTTCTATTTTCCGTGACTTGATATTGATTGGAAGCCATAGAATTCCATGTCAAATCTGCTACCGCTTGATGTCCTGTAAACTTTGCAGCTTTCAGGAGCATTTTATATTCAGACAAAGATAGCGGGTATCTGATTTGGCGTTTCATGATAATTCTATGCAAGTGCCAAAGATAGACAGTGTAAGCTCGATGGGTTCCATCGTAATCAAGCGTATCGATTCTCAATTCTAATAAATCCTTATGGTGGAAGTCTTGCAGTAATCGCTGATATCTCCCGAAGAAATGTTTGGGGTCAAGAAGTCTCAAAATCTCAGAGAAGGTTTTCGGAGGAATATCCAGCAGAGGCGAATGATTCACACCATAGTTGTCCACTTTAGAAATTTTAACCAAAACCGCAAGAAGCATGTGCGGATCTCGTATTTGAAGTGCTCTAAGCAGATGCTTGTATCCAAGAGCCAACTTTGCTTCCTTGAGGAGGGTTCTTCGTTGAGCCAGATTATTGGGCACCCCGACTCCAACTTTTCGAATGAGAGACACCATGTCAGACTCATCGGAGGTTCCATATTGTTCATTCGGGGTCGCAATTTCGAGTGGATAAATATCTCCATACGCTTCTTGGCTTTGAGATTTTTCGGTAGCATGCTTTCCAATCCACCAGTCACTTAAATTTTCCTCTTTACTCCATGGCGGTTTCATCCATTCCGGTGTCTTGAAAAAAGTCTTCACGTCTTTTCTATTCGTGTTCCATATCTCGTATCTTTTCCAATATGATTTTTTTGGTTTTTGAAATTCATCATTGGTAGTATCATCTCCTTCCCTTAATTCATCAAGTCCTGACTCTTGTCGAAATTCCTGTTCTCTTCGCACAGACTCATCATAACCATTTCCTGGGCCTCTCGATCCGTATAACCATCTTTTTCCATTATATTTTTCGCCGACTTCCAATAATGAGCGTCTAGAGAGTGTTGTAGCGATTGTAGACTTGCGTGTCTCAAAACTGCGCAAGAAAGGTCCCATTGGATCTGATTTGGAAAATCATCATTATCTTCTCGCATTGACCATGTATTTGATGAGATCGACTGGAGGAAAATCCGGGGAAATCTGGGGAACTCTAAAAAGGGTCCACTTGGTGTTGTCGATGACGGGAAGTATAAAAGTAGTTTGATTTTTGGTGGATTTGGTAGATTTTCGGTTGAATACCTGAAATTTTAGTAAGGTGCGGGAAATGCCGTTTGAAGCAACAACTTCTAACCTACGCGATTCGAAAGCACTCAAAGCGCGATAACCTCAAAATCCATCCACATCAATAATTTCGTCCGCATAAACGAATTCAATATGGCAGATATTGATGATGGTACATCTGCACCAGCGGAACCTCTTGATTTAGTGCGACTTTGTCTTGATGAGGTTGTTTATGTGAAATTGAGGGGCGACAGGGAATTAAAAGGAAGACTACATGTGGGATATACCCTTACAAAAACCCGAAAGGATTATACTGATAACTCACAGGCTTATGATAGTCATTGCAACTTGGTACTTGGTGATGTAGTAGAGACTATATACGTTGTGGAAGAGAGTGAAGAGGATGATGGGGAAGAAATCGTAAAGGTTGGTTTATGTTTTACTCTCCTATACAGGTGCTTTTGACTAACTCTTCCTCTGCAGACCGTTGTCAAGAAATCGGAAATGCTGTTTGTTAGAGGTAAAGTGTTCTTGAGGTTTCAATTATCCATTGTATAATATCTAATACTCTTTCAAATAGGTGACAGCGTTATACTTATTTCACCAAGATCATCATGATACCACGGCGGGCATAAAAAAAAGGGCACATGGATAGATAGGCGGGAACTAAATCACGAATAATATGTGCACACAATCGAGCCAACATACCTTGATTCGGTAGATGTGAGCTTATATAATGCTATATATGGTTGAACATAGCTATCTCTATCTGCGCTTGGTTGGTCGGGTTCCTATGGATACCCTCTTTTGAGGCGCTGTGAATCACTGCCCCTCAGGTACATCTTGTTGACGCATAGTTGCATTGATACTCTTACAGCACTTTCATCAAAAAAACTTCATGGGATATATTTTATGAGGTGGCCGGGTTACTCACAGCTGGAATGCGCCACTTCTAATATCGACGATTTCCTAAAGCAAGCCATATGTAGCCGGGCATAGAAGCGTCTAAAAACTACACCTGAGAGACGAGACTGAGGCCAAATTATATCTCGTGGGATTATGGGATCTATAATATCCCAACCTTGTTGCTAATGGCCTTGTGTATTGATATTTCCTTTCGTTGACATCATCTTGTACGTTACCAATCTAGCTACTACAGAAGGGAATTCTGGACCATCTCGTATGAATATTTCATTACAAAACTCGAGCATCAATGCTACCAGGAGCATAGAGCAACATTTGGAGCATCGCAATCCGTCGTGTGCCAGTGACCATCGCTTTTAATAACACTACATTGAATAATACGTACGTTTTGGGTTGCAAAGAAGAATCTTCGAGTTAATACCTAAAATCTCTCAGACCTCTTATAGTTTCCATTAAATCCACTTTCCTAAGTCTGGGCTCATATGGGCATATGAGAAGAGCCTACAGTATAGTAATTCTTGTTAGGTTCTTGAGCCTCATGCGCGTCACTTCCATGATTTTGAGTGTTCAGTGTGTGTACAATGCTATGTAACATATGATCTATTGTCCACAACAATTGTATATTCAACTTGCGAACACAATTATGTTTCGAAATAAGAAAGAAAAAAAAACTACATAAAGGTATATATTTCAAAAGAATATCAATAAAAATTAGTTTTCAGGACATGATTGAAGCATCTATGATCCATTATTCATCCAGAGATCCTTATCGATAAAGCTTAACCCCAGACTTTCCACACCGAACAGTCATCAACTAGAATACACCTAAGAACTTGCCTCCCCTCCCTTTGACTCATTCTTTCTCAATTCCTTATTCCTGAGAAATATATTATTCTAACAACATCCGGGATGATATTCTCATGATCCTACGAATACACCACAAGTAGATTGATTTGTTGCCACGCCACTTCAGCAGATAGCAAGCAAATAGAAACATAACGGAAACATGACTTCAAAAGGCAAACAGCTCCCTCATGAGCGGCGGAAAGGCGAATCGGTATGATACCCTTTGGCAGAGTTTATCTCATTTATCTAACAACAAGTAGGCACTCAGTGAATTCGCAGAATATGTTGAAAAACAACAAGCACTTCGATATCCCTCCTATTCCACAGCTGGGCCCTCCTATTCCACAGCCAGTTCAACCACAGCTGGGCCCTCAACTGCCGCAACATCTACCACTTGTGTCGAAGACCATGCCGAACTTACCGATATCTTGAATTCCCTTGATATAGCAGATACTAGTCCTCAAGTACGAATCAAAGACCTTCTATTGTCGCCTTCTGAAGACGAATTGACGGTTCTCAAAAATGTTCTGGAGATGCGGTTGGAGGAGGGACATGGAGAGACCATTTTTGAGATTGGATTCGAGAACAATGGTGATGTAATGGGATTGAATAGAGAGGAATGGGATATTGCTCTGAAGCGACTAAGAGAGGCAGCAGCAAAGTGCAACAGTGACTGTCAAGTACTCTTGACGAAAGGAGTGGGTGGCGAGGTAGAAGGGGAAAGTGGAGAGTCAAAAGAGAAAGATTGCACTGGGAAAATTTTGATACGACAGCATCCTGCGAGCGTGGAAGAAGTTATTGAGACTAGAATCGCCGTGGTAGGAAATGTCGATGCAGGAAAAAGTACCATGTTGGGTGTATTGGTGAAAGGTGGATTGGATGATGGAAGAGGAAAAGCAAGAGTCAATCTCTTTCGGCACAAGCACGAGATTGAGAGTGGAAGAACTAGTTCTGTTGGTATGGAAATCATGGGTTTCGATACTATGGGCAAAGTTGTCGCATCCGATGTTCCAGGTAGGAAATTGTCATGGGAAGAAATTGGAAAACGATCCGCGAAAGTTATCTCCTTCACGGATTTGGCTGGACACGAACGATATTTACGAACTACTGTCTTTGGACTCTTGTCTTCATCTCCGAATTATTGTTTACTGATGGTCGCTGCAAACAACGGTCTCATTGGCATGAGTAAAGAACATCTTGGCATTGCTCTTGCGTTAAATGTACCAGTTATGGTTGTCATCACCAAAATCGACATTTGCCCTCCTCAAATTCTCGAGCAAACCATCAAGCAAATCACTGGAATATTAAAAAGTCCTGGAGCGAGAAAAATTCCAATCTTTATCAAAAATCGTGAGGAGTGTATCAATACCGCCACTCAATTCGTCAGTCAGCGAATTTGCCCAATCTTTCAAGTATCTAACGTCACTGGAGAATCGTTGGACCTCGTTCGAGCTTTCTTGAATATTCTTCCCCATCACGGTCATTATGATGCCGATGCACCTTTTGAGTTTCATATCAATGATACTTTCTCTGTTCCATTCGTAGGAACAGTAGTATCAGGAATCGTCAAGTCCGGTGTTGTCCACGCAGGTGACACTGTACTCGTTGGGCCTGACTCTCTTGGTCAATTCACAACTACAACGATTCGTTCTATCGAACGTAAACGAATACCAGTCCCAGCTACATCCGCCGGTCAATCTGCTTCTTTCGCACTGAAAAGAGTTCGAAGAAAAGATGTTCGAAAAGGCATGGTTGTTCTCCCAAAACTCGAACACAATTCCCCTAAAGTCTACCGAGAATTCGTCGCTGAAGTCTTGATTCTTTCTCATGCTACCACTATCAAGACAAAATATCAAGCTATGTTACACGTGGGGCCCGTGAGCCAGACATGTGCTATCATCGATATCGATCGAAATTTTATTAGAACTGGTGATAGAGCAACAGTCGCTTTCCGGTTTGTGCAAAGACCGGAATACTTGGCTCCAGGTGATAGATTATTGTTTAGGGAGGGTAGGACGAAAGGGTTAGGAATCGTGAAAAGTGTTGGTTATGATCCTGCCAACCCGCTGGGTGGTGTTAAGCCTGAAGGTGATGAAGCGGAGACTGCTCAGACGGATGCTTCAGCTGAGGCTCCGAAAGCTGCTTAAGAAGTTCGAGGGTTCGGATAGGTTACGTTGTAATGATTCATTGTATTATGAGGGAATTAAATCATAGTCATGGGAATGCACAAAGATGGTGTAAATAGGAGATAGGGATAGAGTCATTGGTTGTTCATTATTAGGTTTAGCATAGGCCAATAAGTTAATATACTTTTCAGCGTATCTAAGACAGTTCCATATACTCTCATATATACTCTCATATATACTCTCATATATACTCTCATATATACTCTCATATATACTCTCATATATACTACAGGACAACAACAACATTAATATAGAAGTAAAACCTAATATGAGATGAGATTCATCAAATTTCCTCATCTGAATAGTATACACATATTTGATCATGAGCTCGTTGGTACCCAAAATCCCCTCGGTGAATAAGTTGCCCGTGATGATGACGTCGAAAATCCCGACAAATCCGGGGTACATAAAGTGGACTATAAGACGTCATCAATACCTACGAGCATTTGGGATATTCTCATCCAGTAATAATTCGATATCAATTTTTCATACTAAATTACTAACACAATTAATCAGATTTCATTGGTAGAATTTCAATTATTGAAAGATAAAACAGATGCAAAAAACTAGTTCTAGATAGTAGATAGGTAGATAGTAAGAACAAGGATATCATCCTCTTTGTTGGCACGAATCAGCCAATGAAGGGGCAAGAGGGTAACTTCAACTACGTCAATTTTGTGCCGAGGAAGTGGTACTTGGGAGGGATTCACTTCTTGTTTTTCTCCCCCTTGAGTCAGATCATCCATTATTGAATGGAATATATGAACTTGAGTGTTCTCGCCTTTTTCTGTTTTGTATTTATACCAAGAATATTATAACTTCCTACCCACATACAACTTTTGATAACTATTTGTATCTGTCATACAAGACCAGAACAAAATCAACAATCGATAACCAAGCTCAAGCTCAAGAACAAGATCAGGAAAGAGGTAAACGAAACAAGATGGAAACAGTAAACAATATAGCTGCTGCCGCTTCAAAGGCCATCTGGGGCGAACCACAAGAGACAACAGATGCGGCAAATGCAACGATTGTACCGGAGACGAAGGGTACTGAACCTTTGAGTGGAGAGTTGGGGAATACGAAGATGGGGGAGCCGTATGATAAGGGGAACTTGGGTGGGTGTTTTTCTTATTTTGGATTTCCTTGTCCTCGAGATGAGACATCAGTCCCTTAATGAATCAATGAATAAGCTAATGGATACAACATAACAGATTCCACAACCACCGAAAACACAATCCCAAACACAACCACTGACCCCTCCATCACAGCCTCATCCAGTGGTCTCGGTGCTAAATCCCTCGATACCACACAAACCATTTCCTCCTCCGGCCTCCCAGCGAAAACAGTCGCAGATACAAATACTGCTCCCCTATCTTCATCCGACAATAATTCCTCCCGCGGCTTCAAAACTACACCCGAGAAACCACTTATTTCCGAGAGTATTAACCCTAATCTACCTTCTGCAACCGATATATCTGCAGATGCTACGGCTAAAAAGGCGTTGAGTCCAGAGACATCGACTACACTTCCTATTCGTTCGGAACATCAAACAGAGAAGACGGGGGTGACGGGTATACATAACCCTACACTTGGTATGCAGACAAAAGATATTAAGCCTTCCGAGTCTACTGATCATGGACCTCCTGAACCAGAAAGTGGTATCGCAGTCGCTAAAAGAGAGAATGCAAATGAAGGCAAGGATATAGATGTCAGTGGATCCGGAACCAGAACCCTCGAGGAAATCGCTAGGGGTAATGGAGTCACTGCATCTGGTGTGGGTAAACCAAGTAGTACGGCGAATAGCCAAGGTGTTAAGACGGATTTGAAACCTTTGGATGGAAAGAAGGAGGGGATTAGCGAGGATAAGGAAGGAGAAAAGGAAGTAGAGGGAACGGGGGAAAAATATGTCAAGAGTAAGGGTGTGGTGGCTGAGGGAGGAGATTTCGATGCTACGAGACCTGGTGCGGGGAGGGAGGCGGATAGGTTGATGGGGAAGGAGGGGAAGGTTGAGAAGAGTGATGCGGAGGTTGGTGGGGAGCCGAGCAAGAGTATTAGTAGTGAGGAGGAGGAGGGAAAGAAGGAGGGGAAGTTGACTCATTTGAAGGAGAAGATTAAGGAGAAGTTGCATAAGCATTAAGTACTCAAGGTGGGTGTGCAAGACAAGGTTGATGGATGAGATTGGGATGTGGGAATAATGATATCTATCGTGTTTATTGGGATAGGTGCTAGGTTTTTCGCTGTGGTTTTGATATGATACGATGGTGGCTTTTTATGTCGATGCAGAAGACGATATGATGGATAGATATGATATGATATGATAAGATATGAAATGATACGACGGAATGAAAATATTTCAACCAATGCAAAGATGCAACAATGATATAGAATGGGATGTTCATGAAATTTGTAAAGATTGAATTCGGTTGCAAGTGCAACATAATCAGAAAGTTCTTTCTACGTTCTTCACCACCATCCAGCCTGGAGCTTCAAATTCTCAATCCATTTTCGCTTGAGCAAGCTCATCACCATATAATAAAATTCTGCAGTATCATTACATGATCATCTACGACCCGATCCAAGCGATAACATGTCATATCAACGTAACAAGAATACACGGTTCACTTTCATCTCATCGATCTGATGCTCGCAATCAACCAGTTTCCAAAGTACTTCTTCTTTGCCAAATTGCAGATTACATTCTTCTCTTGGTGTTTAAAAAACAATAGCATGTGATGATGATGATGATCAACAACATCATCATCATCATCGTTATCATCGCTCTTGTGCCCACAACAACTCCAACTCATACCGCCCACCCGCACACCACAAACTACCAACTACAACCTCCACACCTCCTCAACCCTCGCCCATCCCCACCCCCACCGCCACCCTGAGCGGGAACAGCCAGTGTGGCTGCACACCAAGGCTGCACTGGTGCAATCCAGTATTTGCGAGGTCGACTTGCCCGGCCCCCACCAGTTTTTGCCACATCATCCTGGATGATGGCAGGGCAGGCAAGTCGACCAATGCAAAAAAAAAAAGTTTCACACTTTATTATGGAATCTATTCTCTCCGATGTTGCTTTTGCCATCTCCGCAGTATCCACCACGAGGAGAGTAATCACCTCCTCGTGGGAATCCGCAATGACTTAGGCGTATGGTGCCTGGTTGTTAAAACCACCATTGGTGAATCCGCAATAACTTAGGCGTATGGTGCCTGGTTGTTGAACCCACCATTGGTGTTCTGCCCGGCAGATGGTTGCTGTGGCTGCCAGTCTGCAAATCCAAATGAAGAGGTTGCCACACTGTTGCGAGGCAGAAACACAGGCAACAGTGTGGCTCTCAAATGAATTGGCCATCATTGAGTCTTTATTATGGATTCTAGTCTCTCTGGTATTGCTTCTGTAGCCTCCAGGAGGAGAGTAATCACTACCAAATCTGCCACCACCCCGGCCACACTGCATTCCAGGGACGTCGGTGTGCTTGGTGATAGTCTATGGTTATAATTAGTTTGAAATTCAAGCAGATGTGTAGGATATAGGACTTGCCTTGAAGGTATAAGATCGGCAAGGTATGGTCTGTTCCTCAGAGCAAGCAATTCATTCTCCCTTCTTCGATTTCCCTGGAATTTGTTAAATACTGTTTGTATTTGCATGGAGGAAATTAAACATGAAGAGGGAGTTATAAGCTTACGTGACTTGATAGTTCCAATAGGATTCAGAGACTCGAAGCACCCCGATCCATGGCGAGCGGATTCCCTTCTCAAGGGTTGCCCCAAAATTCCTTGTTTGTCTTAATCCATGAATAGGAATTGAGTTACTGATTGTCCTTTGCGGTGGTTGGTGGGAACGCAATTCCGAATCTCATTGATGCTCTCAACCTCGAATTTGTCTAATCTTTGTGGTATAAACAGCCGCAGAAGAAATGGTACATCTCAATTTTCTTGCTAAACTTTTGTGCAGACTGCAAATGAGATGGTGGTTTGGATTCGCGATATACCTCATCTTGGTGTTTCCGAATCCGTAGTCCTGCCTGCAAAAGTCGTTCCACGTTCCCTATCATCAATTAGCATGTGCTGATATTTGCATATTTTGAAATGATAACGAAGATTAACATACCTCGCTGTTTCCCCCCGCTCAATACCTCACAATATCAACACCAACTTCACGATATCAAATCACGAAGGCACGCCGAGGCGGCTACTGGTAACGAAATATATTACTACACAAACTATAACTACATAAGACCATACACCTCATCGCCCCTGGTGAGCCCACATCTGATCTCTCGAGCTCGGTGGCTCGGTGGCTCGGTAAATGGATCAGTGAGATTTGAAAGCCGGCTGGTTTCAGAATTGCCATCGTTGCTAACTGGCTTTCTTGGAATCTTGTGACTTCCCTCCTCCTGAGTGGCCTTCCAGCCCAGCCATCCAAGCCCTCTTTTCTGGGAATATCCCGGGCGGAGAGGTAGAACTCCAGAACTTCTGGAGTTCTACCCCTGTGTAGCCGCCACCATAGAGAATGACGGATGGCATTTCATACAACCACCGTTGGCTAGCACACGCAGCACACGCAGAACTATAGGCCTCAATGACAATCCGTGGTACTACTGCTGTGGAGTGCCCTGGACGCACTACTCAACAGTAGTGCCACGGATGCCAAAGAGCTCTCGAGCTCCGTTATCTTCTCAACGCCGGGAAACTCCTTGAAACAGGCCTTGCGGCCTGGCTATATTTCAAACCTATACAACCACCACTGGCTGGGAGCTCGCAATCTCTTCGTGACCAATCGGGATCGCTTTTACGTCTGTATGCAACCGTTAGCTATAGCTCATGATTTAAAGGAGCTTGATGAGGAAGATTTTTACCGTTCGAAAGTCGTGCGAAAGCACCAAAATCCTCGCAGAGGGGCACTCCCTGGAGTTGAGATGGATAAATTTGGAAGATGAGGGAATGTGAGTACATTGACAACGACTGTAGTTTTCATTGAATTTCCGGCAAAGCCTTTCAACTTGATTGTGTGGTGATCGTAAACTTGATCTTCACAAGTGTTTGCTAGTTGCAAAGACTGCCAGGAAAGATTGCTAGGGCCAAGTGGCATTGTTGTCATCTTGCTGATCTTGAGTGTCAGAAGAAATTCGATTGGGAATGAGCAATAAGAGAGGCAAGTCCTGAGTCTGGGATCTGCGGTTGACTGTTAGCTACTGATCTGCCAGGAGGTCATTGAACAAGTTGACTTACCTTTGATGTTTGTGTTGATGTATCTCCATTCTTCAATGCAACCAAGGAATAACAAAGAATGCTGGAAATGATGTGCTTTCAAAGGATACCGCAAGGTTTTGTCTTTGATAATAATGGTTCAAGCCTCTGGTTCTGATTTCATGTGTGCAAGGCATGCCAACGACACTCAGGTACAGAGCAAGACCGCCAGCAACCAGCCGAATTGCTCCATTTCAAGTTTATTGATCATCTTCATAGCACAAGAAGTTAGCAAAGAGACCCACAGACAAGTATCATGCTCTTCTTTTGTTAGACTTACTCTGGAGAACAGCTTCAGATCTCTTCTGTTGGTTGCTACCCAAAGTATAAATTCTCCAAGAGAAGGTAAAACAGGAGATAAGACCAGAGCGGATTTCAAGGTGCACTGTCTTGCTGTTGTTTATGATCTATTGATCTGTTAGCTCATCGATGTCATACGACTTTTGGTGCTGTTGCTCAACTTGCCTGCTTGAGTGATGATTCAACCTTTGAAGCCTTTGAAGCTATTTTCGCCCATTGCAAGTGTAACTCTCTTCGCCCCAAACCTCCCCCCTCCCCCCATCCCAACCCACAACTGCCTTTCCCCCGTCTCCTCCACCCCCACCAACCCCGGTAAAAACAGCTTCGTAACCGGATTAACCAGCACCCTAATCCCCACCCTCGCATACCACGGCAGCTCCCTCGCTATTCCCGTATCGACAATCCCCGGACTAGTATGCAAGAATGAAATACTGGGTTCACGCGCTGCATATTCGGATACCATGAGGGCATTCATGGTTATACTGTGGTTTGCGCATTTACGACCGGAAAAAGTGTTAGGGGCGCGGAGAGATAGGTTAGAAACGTCAAGTGGACCTTCGGCGGAGGCGCCGAGGATGGAGAGGATGGAGCCTAGTTGGGAGGGCTGGGCTTGGGGGGATTGGGATATGGGGGTACGGAGAAGAGGGAGTAGATTGTGAGTGAAGCGGTGACGGGAGTAGTAGTTCAATGTGAACTTTCGGTCGAGGTTTTGGGGGTTTGCTGGAGAGTATTAGCTAAACTATCCCTTGATCCCAATTCGCATCTAGATCATAAATAAGAAAACAAAACTCACGATCCCAACCCCTCAAATTTAAATTGCCCTGACTACAACACAAGAAATTAATTCTTCCGGTAGCGCCCTTCCTTTCACTTTCTCTCTTCTTGATAATATCACATGCACGATCTACTTCAGCAATATCACTAACATCTGCAGGAATAAAATCAATAGTTGCAGTCGGATGAATGGATTTGCCTTCTGTGATGATATTCTGAGCGGCAGCGTGGGAGCGTCCGATTAGGTAGATGTGTGGTGGAGTGGAGTCAGAGATTGAGGAGGTAGTGGGTGATGACGGGGTAGGAGCAAGGGATTTGAGGAGTGCGTAGAGGGTGGACTGGCCTATTCCAGATGTTGCTCCAACTTATGAAGTGTTAGTATTGAGATTTCAGAGAATAACGGGGGAGAACTGCAGTATACCAAATACAGCGACAAAACCTGGGCCGACCTTTGATTTCAAGGCCGCATTTTCAGCTTGGATTGTTGAGAGTGGGACCATGGTTTTGGATCTCTACCCCGGGACTGACTGTGTTATTTATTGATTATTTATTGAAATTTCAAGATTGAGATGATATGTCGCATCGATACGTGAAATTTGAAATTGATGAGAGGATGTCATGCAGATATAAAGCAAACCGCGGGGAAATATCCGCTATTACCGGTCAATGCGGCCGCTTGCTGATATGGGGAGACGAGCTTTATATCACCGAATGCGGCGGGTTTAATGGAATTCTGGCATCCGGACCGAGCTGAATTGCAAGACTAGCTCCAATAGGCATACGTGTTGATGACGACGTTCTTACTTCTTACTGTTTAACAATCAAGCTGGGTTTGAAGTCAATCCAGTCAATACCTAGTACTATCAATAAATGCTTTAACCTAATCATTGCATCAATAACTAATGCTACAAAAGTATATAATCCTGCTTGTACCACGCAATAAGAGATATTTTAACAAGTCAATCATCTTTCGTTCACAGAATCAATCTTCATTTGCTAACTATGGTACACAGAAACATGAAAACAATGACCATAGATATCGAATCTGAATGTCCGAAATAATCTGGGACAACGAAAAGTGACCTCAGTTCAGTGAATACAGCGGCGGATACACCTAATTATCCACCTTCAGGTATCAAGGAACTTCAGAGACCCTCTAAGAAGTCGAAATCAGCCTTAGTGAGCTGGATTTCAGCGCCTGAGCTTGTTGTAGCTGTAAGATCGAGCAACGCATCTCCCAAGCCTGTTCTAGGTGCCATCATGACGTTGCTGTTAAGAATCCGAGGAATAACCTGTTGGACTTTTGGGCCCACGATTCTCTTTCCATTGACAATTCGAACGGGCTTGTGAGTTTCATCGATCACTAAATCCTCCAGCTTTGGCTTATTTTCATTCTCCAGCTCCTCCCGTACAAGACGCTCTTGGTTTATTTCTTTGTCTGAGCGGACCGGATCCCAGTCATTCCAAGCCTCACGACCCTTTTCTGGCGACAATTCTCTCTTCTTCATTGGGGACAGGTTAGGGGACATCAATGTATGGGGCGTACGCCTGCCACCCATTTGAGCTGATTTGCCCAGTTGAAGCTGTGAGTATGAAACACTCCGACCAATTGGTTGGGCTACTTTCTTCAGCGAGGTTTGCGTGATTTGATGGCTCGATGAATCAGAAAAGAATTTCTGTGGTGAGCGCAATTTTTTCTTAGGAGAAGTATTTTTCCAGGCATTCTCTCCGATGTTGCTGTCACCAGCAGTTGTCTTTGGGGAAGAGTCAAGATCAAGATCCTGCAAGCGACATAACGCGCGGCACTGATCGCATCGGCAAAGTTCTCCACAATTGGTACTGCAACCATGGCCACAGATCAGGATATTTCCACAAGGTTCTTTGCAGACAATACGATCGTGTTCTGTAGGATGACACTTGTGTGGACACAAATGACCACACGGTAACATTCCACCACAATAGTCGTGACAGCCACCACTCAGATCCTCCCAATGCTCAGGCTCATGGACTTCAGTTAGGTTTCGATGCTTGGAGCAGACAATAGGCAGCTTAGATCCAAATCTTCCCTCGTCTAATAGATGCAAGAGAATCGGCATCCATAACTTTTCGCGAGAGCCGCCTTCACCTTCCTGTCCAGCAACAGTAAGTCCATTCCCAAAGAGATAAAGACCACGTTGGGCACGTGACAAGGCAACAACCACACGATTCTTGCTGCGTAAGAATCCCACTGTACTATTAGGATTACCTCTCACTAATGATAGCAAGATAACCTCATTTTCTTCACCTTGATATGCATCAACGGTGTAGACCTTGAAGTATGGTGTCGGGATACTTGTGACACGTCGACCAAGCTCTTTGAGGAGTAACTTTCGTTGGCCGTTGTAGTACTAAGGATTGTCAGAGTGCATTGAATATAGGAGCAGGGACTATTCATACCGTCAAGACAGTGATTTTTTCTGGCTTGATACCATTTATAACCAGATAATTGAAGAACCCAGCCACCATTTCAGCTTCTGGTGCATTGTAATAACTCATGTTGACATCTCTGCGCTCCAGCCATTTGTGAGAGAAAAAATATGAATCAACTTCCATACCGGGGACTGGAGGACGATGGAAAATCCGATCGGTTACACTGGGATGATCGTGAAGATTGACATAAAAAGGATTCGGGTCAATACATAGAAGCTCTCGGACCTCC
Source organism: Myriosclerotinia curreyana (assembly GCA_002162495.1). Taxonomy (NCBI): domain Eukaryota; kingdom Fungi; phylum Ascomycota; class Leotiomycetes; order Helotiales; family Sclerotiniaceae; genus Myriosclerotinia; species Myriosclerotinia curreyana. Next base: position 164,982 of record NGKJ01000020.1, on the reverse strand, counting down.
GGAATCATACGCCGTTGTTTGTTTAACATTGTGTAGCCCATGCCATTGTTGACAAGTCTCTCAAACAGGGAGATTGACATATAGTACGGATGAGACATGAAGCGGTCGAGCGTGGTGTTTGCCGTCAATTGTCGATGATCTCCTACAAGTATCACTTGCTCCAATGATGGGATAATACTTGCTGTGACGTTTGCCTCCAGGGTTTCTGCCGCTTCTTCAATGAGTAGGACACTGGGATTCAACGCGGAGAGTAATCCCCTGTATTTGGACAGTCCGGTCGTCGTACAACCAATTACCCTGGTGTCTATGCGATCAATAAATTCAACATCGCGTGCCCACTATTGCTGTCAGAAATACATTAGGCCGTTTAAAGAAGATTTGGCGTACCTTTGACATCTTTAAAGAATTCATCGAGTTTTGGTAGTTAGCCAATTTCTCAACAAGCTTACGTGTAAGTTGATCGTAGAAAAGCTTCTCCCAATAGCAATAAATAGCCCCGCGATACTTCTCTGGTATGTCGAAGAGACTCCCGGTTTTGGCGAGAATATTTCTAGGGTCATTCTTGCCTGTGACTCGGCGACTGGCAATTTTACCTGTAAGTCCGCGTCTCAGCGAAATCCACGTTCCACTGAGAGACTCTTTATCGTCTTTTGATTGAACCTCATCTTGTTCGACCTCTTGTACTTGTTCAAATTCCTGATCGGGATCTTCTATCTCAAGATTCTTGTTGATCACTGGTGTTCTTGGCATGCGAACTATCTGTCCGGATCCAAGCCCTATAATTCGAGTTAGTAAAGCTCCGCAGCTTGAATTTTGAGCTCCTAGATGCTTACAAGATAACAGAGGATCAACATTTTCATCTCCTATATCCGCTGAGCTTGACCAGCCAGATTCAAAGAAAGAATCAAAATGTTCTTGACTCATGATATTACATTCCAATAGAATTTTCCCCGATAGAATTTCTTCATGAGTAATAGGAAAAAGTAACTCTTCGATTGATTGAATGACAGTGTCGTGTGTTCTGTAAGCTGATCTCACACCCGCATAGTGACTAGTTTTTAAATCCTTAGTGGTTTGACGAAGTTCATATAACGTTCTTGCTAGTATGGTAGGATTTCCCTTATCACATCGACCTCCAAGGCGCACAAAATCATCCTCAAAACCGGCAATGTGAGTAAGCAATTGGTCAAGGGCATGGTTAGTTTGAGCAGCGACAATGATGGGTCCATCCCTTCTGTTGCTCAACATGACTTTAAGAGCTTGGACAGAAGTAAATGTCTTGCCAGTACCAGGTGGGCCCTATGAATGGCGGACAAAGTCAGTCCAGGACTCATGCAATTTCGTTCCACCCAATATACGTTACCAGCTAATATGATACAAGATACGGATGTCTTGTCTCACCTGTACTATTGCTAAGCTCTGGGTGAGCATGCGTTCACAAGCCGCGAGCTGGGAATCGTCCATCCCTGATTTTGGAAGAGCCGGAAAACCCTTCAAGAGATCGACATGGCACAGATCTTCTTCTTCTTGGTCCGTGAGACCAGTATGATGTTCGTCATTCGACAGAGCAATCGAACGGAGGTCAAAACAAGGTCTTTCCTTGACATGATCGGGTGGCAAAACATTCCTATCCATTTGAACCAAATACTTTTCAATATAGGGTCTTATCTGATTATTATTCCGCCTTCTTAATGTTTTTACACACAGTATGTACGTACGATTGTTCAGTGGTCAACTTTTGAAGTGCTACTAGCACATGGCGGTATGCCTCAAAAAATCCAAGGCGGGACTGTATCATGACATATGCTACCAAAAATATTAGCTTTTGGTGAATTTATGAGATTTATCTAACTCACATTGGGCTGGGTTCAAGATTATATCTTCATCGTCGCCAAAGAAAATGTCAACTTGTGGAGGGTCACGATCTAGACCACCTTCTATGGGGCGAGCTGCAACAGTACCAACTTTACAAATGGAGCGAAACATATCACTAGATGGACTTAAGCAGACAAGGCTACCTGGGGTAAGTCGACTTGATTGTTCCCACCGAATTCGTTTTCCTGCTCTGTCGGTTGAGAATTCGATCCGGAATGCTGCACCGAGAGGACTCAATTGCAGACCCACGAGGTGGATCTAAAAATGTTAGTATTTCGCTAATCACTGCATTGTCGCACAACATACATCAGTGTAGATACTAGTGTCTTGTGTATCACCCATCTCTTCATCTTTCTTGAATTGGGCAACTGATTGGCGAAGAGGAGCAACTGCATCTTCACGTAGGATGCGATAGTGAAAACCAAGGTATTCCTCCTTCGAATCCCAGGCTCCGTCTATGTTGTTGTGAGGCAAACGAGGGTCGAATTCTTTCGGTTCTGCCAGCTTTTGATAATCCAGAGGTTGCTCTGGAGCTTCCACATCTTGCCATGACACATCCTGAAGGATTTCTTCACTAGTTGGAATCTCAGGAAGGTTTCTCCAAGGTTCACGGAAATTTATTCTCGCATAAGTCTTTTTGATATGCTCTCGCAGCACACGAGTCGCAAAAGACTTGTTGTATACCATAATGGCTGCCTTTGGTCTATGATCAGAAATCGTTCCAACTTCTTAATTCTCTTGATTTGTAAGACAAACAATCTCACTAACTTTACTGACAAGTGTAAGTTCCAAGGTATACACCTATACAAATGAGCAAGGTTCGCGCCAGATGAAAGGTGAAAGGTGGTAATGAGAGTCGTGAAAAGTAATATTCTGGGGTGGTGCTATGGGGAAAAAACCACTTGTGTCTGTCCGACTCTTTAAATAGGTATTCAAATGAGTTTGAGGCGGTTAAAGGCAGATGCGCGCAGCTGTGAAGGTGGTAAAGTGGACGCAGTTTCAAACGCAAGCTGAGATGAACAACAGCTTAATTACCTGACTGAGAACAAAATTTGGGGTTGGGGAATAGAACTTTGAGAGTGATACAGCTTTGAACTTCCTGACAACAGTTAGCATGCGTTACGTTAAGAATCAATTCTAAAGAGCTAGCTGCCCTCACCTCGACTGTTGACGATCGGAATGGTTTTTTTTTATTTCGCTTCTGTGAAGCAAAATGAAGTTCTTCGAGTGCGTGTTTCAGCCTTCGTGACAATTGTTGTGATCAAGAAGCCATGTGGCACATTGAAGTGTAGTTGGCCGTAAAAGCCCATCAAGGGAACGCCTAATTGAGATCACAAGAAGCAAGTCGATACAGTTGATCTTGTATCTCGTTCTTATTGAAGTGTTTTGTGATGTATGTGTTGCGAGGGTTGCCTGGACAGCGAGGAATTTATTTCAATCGGTAAGGATTAAGGATTCACTTTTTCGAGAGCTAGGCTAACGAGCCTTCCAAAAACAATTGCAAGCGAGAGAGAAACGGAATATCTGTAGCTCTGATTAGACGTAAGAATATGGATATTCAGAATCTAGCAATTTTTCCGAAAATCAAATATCGCATTTTATTGGAGGTATGAAAAGATAGATAGAAGGGGGTGTTAAGTTCTTGGAGATTGTGAGGTGAACGAAGTAGAGCACTTACACTTGCTTCTGAACTGGTTCGGCATCTTGCATATATGTTATGTTATGACTTTGTCTTTGACAACGAAACGTATCATATCAATGAACCATGTTTAGATTCAAAGGCAAACAAATATGGCTGAATGGTTTGTCAATCTGATCACCTATTATCCAATTCAATCCATGATGATGTTATGCAGCCAGCCATGGAAGCTACCTTTTAAACAAGCGAATGCAGGTAACCTTACCAAATACCTTCTCTGCAAACTATACAGAATTCATTCTTTATCTTAGCAAAGTAAAACAGGAGAGTAAAGAACTCATTGTCAAATTACAAAATCCACCATTGACAGGTGGCTGTCAAGAACATATATAACCTCAGGATCATAGGGCTAATAAGCTGTGTAGATGTACCCAGGACCTCTCTTGAACAACTTGACGGCATGCCTCAGTCTTGAATCCAAAGGTCTTCAACCTCCCTGAGATATCCCTAAACAAGATTTTGTTCGGGAAAATGAGGAGTTGTTGAGGACTTGACAACTATAGTTGTTACAGGATGAGATGCTCCAAATTGATCATTAACCTAAAGTGACCTAAAAGTCTATTTCAAGTTCATGACGGGGTCTGAATTTAACAAAGGAGAAGACTTGTGATGCTTTGAGAGGTGATGTATACAGAGGAGATAGGAGATTTGATACAATTTGCTGAAGCTCTCTTCATAAACAATGTTAGTGATGACAATCGTATACCCAGGTGATACTACCATTCAAGTCTGGGCGGATTTATGTGCTAATGCGGCCGCTAGTGTGGGAAAACCCAGCAACTTCACATCAATAATTCTGCTTGTACTGTTCCAATATAACTATTAATAAATCTTCAATTCAATTGTACAAAACTCCTTCATCAATTATAGATCGAAGAGAAATTAGATTGCTCTTATTTTCTTGCATATATTCGAATTACTTTACTTGTTGAAGTTACAATTCTTACGTCAATTGTAATTCCGAGTATCAAAGTCTATATATCCTTGTGCACCCCGCGTTGCCCTACAATCGACCTCAAGTTAAATAACAGCTTGCGCCAACGCGGATTCATTGCTGGTCGAACCTGGAGTATTAGGTTGTGGAGGAGGGGCTTGTAGGTGATAAAAATGGTGGATTTTGCGTTGGATGATGACGATCGAGGTAAATCGAACGCCTACTCTATTGTCAATAAATACTAACTTGCGCGCAACCAGGATCGAACGCGACCTCCGATAATGAACAAGATGATATGATGGAAGATGCGGATGACCTCGACCCTGAATTAGACGGAGATGGTGATGGAGACGGGGACGGGGATGGGGACGGGGATGGGGATGGAGACGAAGATGTTGACGATGACGACAATGATGATGATAATGGCGAGGACGACCAAGACGACGGCGAGGGTGAAGACGAATCTCCTTCGCATATTCGAAGATCAAGTCAACTCAATACAAGTGAGAGTTCGACCGATACTCATATCCTAGGGGAAACGAATGGTGCGGGGCCTACCTCACAACCACACCCGACTCTAATACGGACTTCAGCCTCGCCGCGTCACATTTCAGCACAATTGATATCCCCTAGATTCAGATATGAAGTTAGGCCTGAAGCACTAATTGCTTCCACTTATGATATTGTACCTACAATAGCTGCCCCACAGAGTACATCGATCAATGCGATTACGGCAACACCTGATATGAGATACTGGTTCAGTGGGGGTTCGGACTGTTTTATAAGGAAATATAACGGAGTTGATACAGTGAATGGTAAAACATTACTAACTGTTGCTCAACGTCATCCATTCGTTGATAGTGTGGTCAAAGCCGGGGTACTTATGAGCTATTGGGATAACGAAGAAGTACGCAGAGGTCATGGAGGAGAGGAGCATACATTGTCTCCGGTCTATTCGTTAGCAGTACAAGCCGAGGCCCTTTGGATGTTGTCTGGACTTGAATCGGGAAGCATAAATCTACAGTCAGTGCGACACGATGAAGGAAAGATAATTACTACACTATATAAACATACATCTGCGGTCTCGGTACTTGCTCTCGCTCGCGACGAAAGATCAGTTTTATCAGGAAGTTGGGACAAAACGGTTCTAGATTGGGACTTGAACACTGGATCAGTCAAACGCGCATTTGTAGGCAGTGGAGGACAGATTTCTGCGATCGAAGTTCGACCGGCTTCCACATTACCAGTTCCTGAAGAATCTGGCGAGCCAACGCCTCAGAACGGGACTTTCTCTAGTAATATTGGCGAAAAAACATTGTTGAATGGGTCCTCTGGTGAACTTAATGGAACTAATGGGTTGAATGGAGACGCAGAAGGTAACGAGGATGCGCCTGGGTCACCTGCAGATTCTCTCTTTGGGGGTGGGGATTCATTATTCGGAGATACCGATGGGCTGGGAGCTCCATCGGGAGGTAATTTTGGTGATGACGAAGACGAGTTTTCGAAAGCCTTAGATATAAACATAGACGCACGTCCAGATTCTCAAGGCGATATGTCCATGATGGATGCACCTCCCCCACCGATTGATGAAGAATCCGCTCCTTCCTTTCAGATTCCATCTGAACAGCCACAGTCAGACCTACCTAATGGCCTGCCTCACTCCGATGATACCATTGAGGCAAAGATAGAGCCTGAAACTCAGGATGCTGACGCGACATCTGACTCAACTTTTCTGGCTGCCTCCATCGATGGAAGTATTCATGTCTGGGATAGACGTCAGCCAAATCCAATTGCTCGAATCCTGACTAGGACAGGAGTTCCTCCTTGGTGTATGGCTGCTTGCTGGTCACCTGATGGGAATTATATTTACGCAGGTCGAAGAAACGGTACGGTTGAGGAGTTCAGTTTGCACAAAGGTCTCAAACAACCCGAAAGAACGTTTAAATTTCCGAACGGAAGTGGCGCAGTCAGTGCTATGAGAGCCATGCCTAATGGGAGACATTTGATTTGGTACGTTCAATCACGTCTCTCCTACTTCATTCGTTGTACTAATAAGTGACAGTGCATCACACGACATCTTACGTTTATACGATCTTAAACAACCACAGACTAAATCACATTCCTCCGTACCTTTCCTTATTGTTCCCGGGCCTCCACGAGCTGGCGTCATAGCAGCACTTCATATAGATCCAACTTGCAAGTACATGATATCAGCTGCAGGAAATAGAGGTTGGGAAGGCAGTACTACTGAAGTTATGATTGGATACGAGATCAGTATCCCCTCTTGAATAATTCGACCACGGAGTCCCAAGAATTTTAAAGAGATTTGATCATTTGCATACAGCGAGCAACCCGTTTAGAGAAAAGAGAAGGTGGCATTGGCATTCGAATGGACCTTGCCAGATGGTTTTCTCAAGAAGATCCGAGTTTACGAATTTATATTGTATATAGGTATGTGCTGTTCGGGCAAGCAACCCAGTAAAATTTCTGGATAGGTATGATTCCTACCGAGTAACATAAATGTAGCAGCCGATTTGATACAATATTTTCTAAGGCGTTTACTGGATATGGGTATACCACGGGTTGGGAATAGTGGCGTTCAAAAATATGTTATATGTTTATAAATCCAGCCTGCTGAGAATATTGTAAGATCTAACAATTAAATTATTCAGAACCTTCATGTGTCTTGTTGATATTAGGCGAATATATCGTCATTTTAAATAATGGGAAAAGACGTTGTTTCCGTCCTAGGTGGTTTATGAGCTGCACGAATCTCATCTCAACTTTTCACTCAACCTTTCCCCCATCATTCAGACTCAATTTTAAGGCCTCCCTTTTTCCAAGAGTCGAGAAGAATTGACACAGATTCATACAAATGTCTGTGAATCTCTGAGATTGTTACGACGTCCACCAAGTCAACGTGGAAGAATCTGCTGGAGGAATGCTAGCTTTTAAGCTCACACTTCCAGACCCTGGTGCAGGAGAGGAGTCACATTGAAAAGTTGCGAAAGATAAGGAGGCCATGGGCGAAACAAAAACTGCTCTATGAAAATACGAAGTCTTTCGTGTTCGTGCAATCAAGTCAAGATGATGCCGACATCACACATTCCTCCCGTGCAATATTATTTGGGTGCAGTAACAGCGAGAAGACCACACTTAAAAGATCAATCGACCTACTCTCACATGGCATGACCGTGAGGAAAAGCTGGCCTATAAGAAGCAATCCAATCAAATGTTGTATCATGTATTCAAACTGTACTGGGAGAGATGAAACGACTGAAGATTAGCTCTTCTTGGGCTGAAAGGTATGGGCTGTATAACCTTGGAGATTGGCCGTACGGAAACCCCTCTGACATTATGTGTGAATTGATTAAATCTTCGTGGCATAATGAGGGGTTTCGAACAGCTTTTGATCGCTGGTCAAGTGATCTTGCATTGAAGGAATCGATACGATAGTTTGTTATTTCTTCTGCCCCTTTGCAATGGCAAAAGCTGATTTCACGCAATTACTTCCGCTCTATGGACCGAATATATGACTCTGAGTATGATCCAGGTAAAGAAGACATTCTTCGGTCATTCACCAAGACTACTGGGTACGATACTATCACCATTATGTGCAATAATAAGTCTATCGATATCCACGACGTTGGCGGGAGGAGAAGCGAGCGCAAAAAATGGATACACTGTAAATGCGCAAACGGTCCAATGGTTGTCATCTACACAGGTTCGATGTCGACATTTTATCACCCGCTTTCCGAAGATTTAGGTGCTGTTCAACTTCTCGAGGACTTACTGTTGTTCGAATCCATTGCCACATCTCACCACTGGGCAGGATCAAAATATATATACTACTTTTCACAAATATGGACGACTTTATAAGGAACATGTGGACCCCCATATATCAAGCATCATTCCGGGAGCACTTTCCAAATTTTGCGGGTGATTATGGAAATCTCAAGGACATGAAAGATTGTTTCAATCACAGGTTTATGGAAATAGTGGAAAAGGAGAAGCCATGGCCAGATATTGTTCTTTTGTTTGGGAATTTAGTTGACCCTACCGCGAAGACTACAAAATTAGTCCTTGACCTCATATTCGGGCATGTCTTAGGGGGTGAAATTGGTAGGCGATAGGGTGATGGCTCCCAAATTCTCGGTTGGGCGTCAATTCTTATTTGGTTGCCTTTCTCATGAGCAGGAAATCCCTCTTATCCACTATATGTTTATAACATGTTCCAGAATTGACTAAAAGTTTAGTCTCAATATACCCCAAATACCATGTTCTCGCCAATCTTCCAATTACAAACCCTTTGTGAGAATCCATACCAACATTTCCATCTACCCAGAACTAATTGAATAAACTCGGCGAAGCAACGCCAAACACCTCAAGTGGAAGAAACACATTATTACTTAATCTTGCTTCTAACCAGACAGCCACTTCCATCCAATCCATAATAGCAAAATCCGATTGATATTCTTCCAAGAGTGTCTCGATCCTCTTTCTCTGGGATATCTCTTTTGAAGCGACCCACGCAGTTGTAAGGGCCAATGGCATAGAACTCGATCCCAATGGTCTGTATTTAAGTGCGTCTTTTGCAAGAGAGATGGTTTCTTCAACGAATTCCATGGATTCAGGAAGCAAGGAAGCATGATCGTGTGAATTGGCACGAAGTAGACAATTCAGAATATTGGCGAATGCAAGTGCAAGACTATATACTGCTTGAAAGCGAGAATGCAGTGTTTTAGTATTGGGAGTCAAGCCGAGATTGTCTAGAGAATATCGCATGGTGGGAAGATCCATTTTCATTTGATGATAGGTGGATGTTATTTCAGGAAGGTGAACTTCTGGGTATCTCAGGAACTCCGGGATCTTGGCCATCACTTTGAGCTTTAAACTTTCGATCCCTATGGCATTATCTCGAGCTTCTGTTAATGTTTCTAGTCTGGTAGTCCACTGCAGCTTGGGATTTCTGATGCTTTCCATAATCTGTAATTATCTATGAGTGGAAGAATTTTACTGCACTATTTGTTCTTACCAGAGGAACACACAAAGTAACAAGTAGTTCTGTTTCGAAGCTACCTTGCCAATTTTGAGCTGCAGCGGAATCCAGTAAGTATGTCAACACTTCCCCATGATTTGTATTATCATCACTCTGTGCCATCCATGCCTAATCAAAAGTTAGCCTGGCCGTTTTTCGATATTTGGAATTATACTCGCCTGGCAAATCATCATCAAGTAAAATGCGCATAGAGTATTTGCTGAACTAGCCTCTTTGGGATCATTCAAAGAAACCCTTAGTGCCTTCAAGCCTTTCCCATAACTCTCAATTGCTTCTACAGGCTTCTTTCGCGAACAGATAGACCCATAAGAAGTCGCAATAGCATTAACCGAGGCATCAAGAGCTGCACTTGTCCCAAGACGCCTAGGTACCCCCCTCAAGAATTCCCCATAAACCGCAAAATCATAGCGAATATCCTTCACCTCAAGTACAGAGACAAACGCGCCTGTCACAATATTTGTTTGGTTACTCGGAATCCTTGCTATCTCTTTAGTTGCGATAGCGTGGATTTGATAAGTACTGCCATTCGTCAAAGCTGGTCTACTGGTTACGGCCGATTTGGTAGAGTGATCTTCCATGAACTTGTATCGCTTCATTCCACTACCTATGCATGTAATTGCGAGCCGATTACATCTCGAACATGATGGTTGAGATTGATCACACTAGTTTACCATTAGAATATTTCGTTAATGATCCACGAAACAAATTCGGGATTATCAAACCTTCTTTTTCTGTTTGCGACACGCTTCGCAACCTCGTCCAGAAGGCACTCCGGGCATTGCATAGAAAAGCGCTACATATGGCTTAAAGAGGAAATATGGCACTCATGAAATATCGCGACGTGCGATATAGATATAAATAAAATGGACTGAGAGGGGAATCTGGCGAGTGTCAGATTCCAAGCGAGGGGGCTTAGTGGAGCCTAAAATTGCCAAGATTGTAGCGGTACGTAGCGCCTAATTCGGAAGTGATATGACATAATCCAAGGCGTAGATCATCTTGAAATATCGCAAAGCTGAATAATTTGAGACGTCAAAGTAAGCTTAGTTGGATTTTTCATGACTAAGATTAGATATTAGAAGTTCGGGAGATAAAGCGCTGCATCGAACCTAGAAAGTATTAGTCTGTATTGGAAGTCATTCCAGTGGAAGGTGGGGTGGAATGAACACAGCATGACCAGCTGTTTATTTTTGTCGACGTTACGCATGATGTGACGACGTATGATATGATATGATATATATAGAGAGTGCAAGATGCCACAGTTTATGTATCCAAGATAAATTATCAAGCAACATCAATATTCTCAAGTCAGATCTGAAGTATGAACTCCTCTCCCACGACGATGACTACAACAAGCACCACCCCCACCACGCAACACGAGATGCCACTCCAAGCCGTCACTGCATCCTCGAGCTCCGAAGCCCCCCACCAAACCCTCACCATAAATTTCTCCTGGAAAAAGTTCAAATCCCTCATAACAACTCCCGGCACCACCAAACCCCTCTACACCGTCTCCTACAAATCCTTCAGTCCCAAACTCATCTTCAAATCCGCCATCGATGACTCCACATTCGGCACCGGCACCATCCATCCCATATCCATCGATTCCGACTGCATCGTCCGCGGCCGCCCCATAAAAGTAAAAGCTATGAAACGTTGGAAAACAGAATATTCACACCTATCCCACACATTCGCAGATTCTTCTTCTGATACCAACTTAGAAAATACACCTGTTTCGATGACATGGACAAGTAGTAGCGGATGGAAAACATGGGATTTTATCTGTCTAGATCAAAATCAAATGCCAGTGGCGAAGTTTTCGGCAAATACTACGTCCTTGAAAAATGTGGGCCATGTTGAGTTTTTGGGGGAAACGGCGATGGGGAATGATGCGTTTAGGGAGGAGATTGTTGTGGTGGGCTTGACGTTGATGTATACGATGGTTTTGAGGTCGACTAGTATTCTTTCCTTTTTTGGGGCTATTTTTGCGAGGCCTGGGAAGAGGGAGGAGGGGAAAATACATGAGCGATAGGTGCGACGGTTTTTTGACATGTGGACGATGGTTGTATAGGTATTTGGAGTAAGAGGAAAGCTGGATGATACCATGTTTATTGTATCTTAGGATTAGACGGAGTTTTGGCGGCTTCTTTCTTCTTTCTTGTATATTGATATTCATATCATTCGTCCATCATTTCCTTACCCATCGCGGCCCTTTCAGGCGTCGTCATCTGCAACAAAGTTATTATCGCATCATCATTCACCAATGCTTGTACTCTTTCCTGAGCCACTTCTTGTCTCTTCCAAAATCTCGCATTATTGACACTTTTTGTTATGGAACATTTCTGTCATCGTAGCTATAACTTCAACTGGCCAAATTTTTTCCCAGCACAACATCTAGGTCGCTTAGACCCTGCAGGGAATCAATGAACCTTTTGGTCACATTTAGAGGAATCCGAATTCGAGAATACCGCATCTATCTCCTCAGAAAGCCAATCCTGCACATCTGGATGAGCAGCAAGTAGATTAAGGGAAGAGCAAAGGGTATGAGATACTGTACCATTTCCTGCAAAAACAAAAACAAAAACAAAAACAAAACATATTTCCGAAGATCTCGGGCTCGAATAAAACGTATTTTTTTCTTCCAAGATTCAAAGTTTCTATTTTGGATTCGGAACTAGATTGTGAAAATGAGGTAGATACTTTGCATGCAGCCCAAGAGAATTCAAGCCTTCAAACACGAGAGCCAGAGTTCTCTCTGGATTACTGGCTGTGGTTACGGCCATAGTTCGTACTAGAACGAGAGCGGTTTTGTGTCGAGCCAGGTTGGTAATGTAAAAGAGAAAGGGAATCAGTCTTTCACAAACAAACATCAATCAATCAACCAAACAAATCAAAATTCAATCATAATAATGCAAGCACGTCAGTCGTGTAGCCCCAACAAACAGGATCGCCCGGCCTAGTAATCCTCATTCGGTATCTTGCATGTCAGCGGCAAAAGGGGTGAAATTTCCCATCTCTCGGCGTAGCCTTCTGAGTTTTTGGTGTGAAGCCCGATTATATGAGAATTAGAGTAGGCTTACCAGGGGTGAAATCGTTTGATTAACATTTGGGGTTCTAAGGTTATTATGGACGAACGAAAAATGTGTCGTTACGGATCGTAATGTCACGCTTCTTGTGATGCTCACCGCCCGGCAGAATTTGGTCCCATTGAGCCAGTTAGTGAAAAACTTCCCACAACCGCATCCCATCAACATCTCCAATTTTTAGCTCAAGCATTCAAATCCTTCATATCTCCGATTGTTGATCTATATATATTCCAGTGGATGCATTGAATCTCTCGATTTTACGATTCTACCTAGAGACTTGAAGTGTACCAAGAGCTTGTCCTTAGCTGCAAATCGACCAACGCCTCCGCAGGAACTACTGTTGTTTGTACCGCATAACAAGGAAAATATAAGCTAGGTATAAATAGTTACAGAAATCTTCAAATAAGTGATGGAAAAACTTTGAGGACGAATCTGAACTGCTGTATTAGGTGAAGTTGACTCCTATTCATTTTCGGGGACCCTTCCAAACAGCCCAGAGCCGGCTTTCGCCATCATGAGTCTTCCCGTCTTTGTTTATGAGCTAAATCTATGGTCTTCAATAATCTGCTGTCTCATATCCGGTTGGACCACGATGCATAAGCCATGAAGGGTATTAACCCTCATTGCGACGTTATATATCGCAGATTCGTACTTTTAGGGTGGTGCGCGGAGTGATTCCGTGAGTGTTGCCGCAGGATATTGAAGTTTTTCCAATAAAGGTGATGGTATCCTAGTGGATTTCCCGCCATCCGTGAACGGCTAATTCGATGAAACACCCCCAGTCATCGACTTAACACGGAGACGATTCTGGGCATTGGAAGGTTAGGAGACGGAGTAAATCGTCTACGCAACTACAAGTCCAAGAATTTCATGATCTGGATTCATGTTGTCCAAAAGTTCACTTGCAACTTACAAAAGATTCTGTTATAAGTCTTTGCCGAGAGAAAATTTCCCTTGCCCAACTTTTACCTGTTAGTAGTCAAGCGGCGTGTCTTGTGGATTCATCGGTTCGTCATTCAGTAACGCATCAGCGCTACGCTCATTTTCTTCATCTAGTCTTCTAAGCGTTCGCTTGAATCGAAATGGTCCAGGCATTCAAACTACCTGATATACTCAAAGGCCTGGGAGCCTGGGAGCATGGCATGAGGTCAATCCCGGACTTTGAGACACCGAGTAATCATTGGCAAGTTGCAACTCTTGACTCCATAGTCCTTCTGAGCAGTATGTTTTCTCATTTTAGTCCAAGAAAATCCCTAACTTTCGCGCGGGGAGTCTTAGATAAAACTTAGCTAAAGATAGATTGCATCACTACACCAAAGCAAGGAAATAAAGCATTAGAATATTGGGAGACAGCGTGTAATGTCTGATAGGGAAGCCTGGCTGTCAACACCATATCGGCGACCATGTATTGGTGAGAAAATTCTGGTGTATTATTAATCTTCATACATGTGTCCAAAACATGTGGCTTATTATGCAGCGACATTCTCTAACCCCAAAAGACCAACTTTGTCTTCTCCCCTTCGTTCAGCGGTGGCAACACTCCAAGGAAGCTTGACATAGCTAAACGGCGCACTCCTGTCTCGGGTGGAACAGGATGCACTTGGTGCATATTGCGTGAGTTGAAAAGGTAAAGATCGCCCATGCGTGGTTGAAAATCTGTCTGTTTATAACCTTTAACAAGGCCTGGAAAGTATCCATAGCTTTCAGGGTCACGGAAGGCCAATGCTTCGGGGGACCACTGCAATTCGTGCACAGTAGTTCCTCCACTATTGAGCGGCGGTGGGGTAACGCATAGATTAACGGCAACTTGGCGTGTCACTCGGCTGATTGACCACGATTCCGTTCGAGTATCGTAAGGCGCCCAATCGCAATGGACTGGCGTTCCGTCATTGATCACCCGGAAAATACCAGCAAAGTAAGACTGAGTTCCAAGCGCACCATTTGTCGGTTCATCCTTTACTTCCTCCGTGGCTAGCATTACTTCCCAGTCATCAGGTGCAATTGATTTTATGAACTCAAAAACCTGGGCAAAAGCATTAAAACCAACTTCCGCCTCCAACCTCCCATGCGAGTCGCCCAAATCACGTACTGCCTGGAAGTATTGCTGTTTCTCTGGATATTTGATTAGCTATTGTGAGATCTACGCATCCCATCACGGAAAAGACTCTTGGGTCTTGATCATGAGAGTACGTACCATTTCCAGACCTATTTTTCAAGTCGTCCTCGCTCTGCGCCTGATACTCAAACTGAGCAATGCCAACTTTGGCCAACTTTGGGCCAGTAGCATGTAAATACGGTGTGAGTCTTGGCTCCAGAGCGTTGGTCAGCTTAGAGCAGTTCTCCTGAGAAACGAACCCAGCCTCGTGGAGGAGAGGAGTTCGACCTTCTAGAAGATCTAGAAATGATTCCTGCGTAGCACGAACTGGCTGGGTGGTCTTCCATTTTGATCCAATAGCTGGCTTCGCTCCGGAAGCCTGGAGAATGTCTTCTGCAATGTTGCTGGATGCCATTATTGTTTAATGTTTCGATGGAAATCTTTGGAAAAAGATGTTTTGTTCCTAGTCTCTGCTAACTGTCTTTTAAGAAACAACCTGCCTTGGGGTGGGGTATTAATGTATACAAATAGTGAGCCCGCATTTTCATATGAGATTGAAATCAAGATTGTGGCGGCCTGAACTATTGCACCGCATATGTACTTATGTACTCCTACGAAACTCAAATACGTGCTTCAATTACCTCGATGAGTATGAGATATATTTGCCCTCGATGACCCGCTCTATATAATAAGGCAAGAGCGTGTTTTGCATTCTTCCTACCTGGTATACCCCGTGCGTTCATTAATCTGGCATTCCAATTCACCAATGGGCCATTTGAATGATTAATTGGAGATTTGAAGTTTGGAGTATCAATAATATGCATGAAAATGCATTGGATGCATCCTAGCATTGGTATTATGTATAACTCTACTACTGATATTATATATCATGCATGATCGGCCTAGAATGTTACATACCGCAGAAGCAATGATGCATGCCATCATTGCAGATACGCAAGCACTGCTTGATGAGGTGGTAATACACGGAAGTCAGCAGATTATCAAATTGCCCCTGAAATGCTGTTGTGGAACGTTTTCCAGCGTCAAGCGAATGCTACTGAAGTTGTGAAATTACCACTTCTAGAGTCGATTAAATACGCAGGTAATATTAAATGGGTAACGTGTCTAGCTTGGAGAAATTGAAAATCACATGAAGCGGGTGTTACCAGTAAGCACCCAAGTTGTAGCATATGTTGTTCGTGGGTCTCCTGAAAATCGAGCGACTTTCATTGGAGCAGTGTGTTTAGGCATATATGAACTGCACGTAGAGTCTCAGGCCGACGCTGTTCAAGTGCAGAATGGCTTGTAATATGAGCGCACGCAAGTAGCTCGAAATCACGGCACAGATTTGAAGATGTTGTACAAAACTTGCGCCTGGATTGTTTTTAAGCTTTGCCATTATTACTTATTTCAACAACTCACATATCAATAGAATAGATGCCGCTCGCTATTTACGGACAACTCGACCGTCGCAATCTATCAGAAATGTTTTCAAATTACTACAAAAGCATCCATTTACATCTTATAATTCTATCTATCTACATAGGTACGAGCATCGGCTCCAATAGAATCTTGATAAATGACAAGATAGTATCGAGGAATTACAGAAGTCATCACTATGTATGATGCCGTGCGAGGGATTTGGCTTGTAGAATGTAAGTAGTCTTACTCGAGACAAAGAAGTAGCCTATAGCTTTCAGCCCCTTCCCAATACTCAGCCCCTCGATGAAGTTTCCAAGCTGAAGATAAAAGAGTCACGTATGCTTTGATAATCTCTCGGATGTACGAGCAAGTAAATATCGTCTAACAGTAGATCACAAATTCGAATCAAGTATCTCTACATTGTAAGTAGTCTTTCATTCGACTGTATTTGAATCCGTTTCGATAGAAATATTTCTCGTACAGTGTTCTCCTAAATCAAGATGTCAAAAATCTCACTTTCGTCGGAGCTGTTTATACAGCTCTCATTTGAGATCGGAACTCTCGAGATATACAATCTGTACTTTCAGATTTAGCAGGAACTGTCGTAGAGGTGGCAACTCGTACCGGATAATACGAAAATTAGATCCAAGAAATGTTGGTAGCCTCCAAGGGGTAACCGAAAATTGATAAAACGATCAAATTTGAAACAGCGGGCTATTGCACGCTCATTCTCGCATATTATCTTCGTCTGAAACTTTTCGGTATATACATCCTTCCATTTCTATACCTCAGTATCTCCCTGAAGAGAATTTCTTGCAGCTGGTACGGATAAAAATGCAACCGCCTGAATTCCTATGCTTGCAGACCTTTTGGGCAGTGATACTCAGGACAAATAAAGATAGGATTAGACTATAAATTCTTCCGGATGGGAGACGAATCTGTCAGATCTACCAGAGTTGCACACTTGCCCGCCAACGAGTATGAAGTCTTACCGTGGCCTGCATAACAAGATACCACACATCAGAAAATATTGCACAACGAATCACCATTCTTTTGCCTTAAGCACCATCGCCTAATCAAATTTTCCATTTACAAATCAATGTTTCTTCAAAAGGAGCATGGTATTGTGAAATAAATACCAGTCATCGAGGACACATTTCATACATGCATCTCCAGTGTGGTCTGGTCGCTCTAACTTTGCAAATTCCTTCTTAAATTGCGAAGAATGTCTTTGAGCTTCCTAATAACTTGAATCTTGAAAGAATCATGTATGTTTTCCGGCTCTTAATAAATAATCACTCGAGTTTCTACGCTCGCATGATTCCTACGGACCCAATTTCTATCTAGTGGTCCTGAAGAATGGTTTTACTGTTACACAGACAATTAGAGGATTAAATCTGGGGTCTGCCTTCAAAGCCAAAAAGTACACTTTGGCCTCTCCATAAATCATATTGCGAAAGTGTGTCGGATGAGGTGTACTCAGAGTTCTTAGAACACTCATTAGCACTTCAAAGGATCTTTCTCTTGACTTGGTTGCGAAAGGTCACTTTAACGCCCTCATCTTCTCGGACTTTGAACCAAAAGCCATCAAGAATTTCTGCTTGAGATTTAAGCCAATCACGCAAGCGATGCTAATATTTGAAAACCTCAAGTTGGCGAGAGCCATTTCATTTGGCTCTAGGGCTCGTGAATAGGTCTTTATGTTACTGTGACCAATACTCTGCTGGTATCCGGTGCTTTGTGATCCAGGGATCGTTCAGTGGGATTCATGTTTCCAATCGCAAAGTACCATCATAATTTCAAGATTTTTGACTTGAACACGTTTAACACCCTCTGCAAAAAATATTCCTGATCTTTCCGGAGTCGAGTTTATTGATTTAAATCCTTGCACTTCCCTACTATGAAGTATTTCTTGCCTTGATGAGTAGTCGAATCCTCAAAACGGACCCTGAACTATTATAATCAGCGCAGAGCTAAAGAGAAACGACCGCATATCGAACTACAAAGTTATCTACAGACTACATATACATATATCAATCTTATTCGCTGCTGGAAATTGAGCCAATAACGGGTATGGTTGCTTATTATGAAGGTATACTCGGAATATAAAATCGTAGATTGAAAGTTAATAAAATGAAGAAGGAAAAGGAGGGATGATTTGTGATATGAGGAACTCGGCAGATTAAGATTGGCTATTTGATTGGATCCTGATCGTAGACCAGCTCGCAAGTTTGGTCAGGAATCATCTACCTAGTATTCCCGTTGTCGAGTAATGCGTACTAATCACGATATCTGTACAATTGCCCACAGATGTTCAACAAAAGTGTTTAAGAAAACTGCAACACCGGTGTAAGATTGAAGACTTATTTTGTATGGACGTCTCATTTATGAATATCCATTCCATAGACTCAAACCAAGATGGCCGTAATATGCATCACATCAACAGCATCCATCAACCCCAACCCCTCACTTCTGCTCTATCCTCTGTACATACCCCATCAATCTCTCCACCAGAATCGCCCTCGCAGGAGCCTGATCATCATTACTCAACGCATGACTAGCCCCGGGAATAATAGCCGTAAACTCATCATCCCAAACCCTCTCCCTCCCCCCACAATCCGCCGCATACTTCCATCTCCTCAACAACAACTCCTTATCCACCCAATCCGGCACCGCCTGATCAGCCCCCGAATAGAAAACAACCAATCGATCCCTCAACAAACCCCTCGACTTGATC
Organism: Myriosclerotinia curreyana; assembly: GCA_002162495.1. Taxonomy (NCBI): domain Eukaryota; kingdom Fungi; phylum Ascomycota; class Leotiomycetes; order Helotiales; family Sclerotiniaceae; genus Myriosclerotinia; species Myriosclerotinia curreyana. The sequence continues at coordinate 146,075 of NGKJ01000020.1, read as the reverse complement.
ATTCCAAAAGTTTTGAATAGTTGCTCGTCACTTAAGTCAGAGCTGAATAAGTCATCTTCGTCAGGGATCTGCGGACTCATGGGACTGGCGAGACTCATGAAGCGCCGACAGCTGATTGGTGTGTTTCCATAGCCGATTTGTGAGGTGAGGGTCATGGGGAGAATGGTATCGATAGATTGATCGCCCATGGCGGCATCTTTTGATATTTCTTGGATTTGACGGAACGCGGCTTGACATTGGCTTGCGGGTCTTTTACCAAGGCCATCTCTTAGTACCGAGTGAATGGCTTCTCGGTCGGAAATGGGTGCTTGCATGATTGCTCCATCGAGGACCGGACGAATGGTATGTTTGAGATGGGGATCAAAGATTGGAGTGGTGGTGTGGGGATTGGGTTTATGTAGATAATGCAGTACGACTTGGGATCCGGTAGAATGACCCATGAGTACAATTTTGCTGTTTTCATACTCGGCGCTCTTGTACTCTTGGATGTAGCGTAAACATTCCGCAATCTCATCTGAATCTCTGTCGAGATGAGAAGTACCCCATTGATTATAAGATGATGAGAGATTCAAGGAAAAGAGTGACCATGGTGTTGGCTGTAAAGCTTTGGCAATATCGGCCATGAAAGATGTTGTTGCGAGGCCATCTCCTAGTCCTCCGATGAAGAGAAGACTGTGGGGTTTGGGGACGGCTCCGGATGTGTACTCGAATGTCACGAGTGTTTCGGTCTATATGTTTGTTAGCTGTACATTTGTAAATTTATAAGTAATGGTAGAACAGTATAGCGCACATAATGATGTAGAATACCTGGTAGGCCACCTTTAGGCCAGAACTTGGAGGCCATTATGAGATATTTTGGAAAGATCGAGAAGTTATTGTAGTCTTTGCAAGGACAGAATACAAATGAGGATTGTACTCGGTCGTCAGTTACTATGTTGGTACTGAACGATTGGCGATCAAAGGATCAAGCTTAGCAACGGTGTTGATGTTGTTGTCAGACGTGAAAAGTGGGATGAATTTTTGCACAATCAGGATCCCGGTGTTTCTTTTCAAGATCAACAACCAACAGAGAATTCCGAGATCGGATGTATTTTCGTATGTATGGACGTCCGGGATTCAAGATGTTACTTCCAGACTCCAGTAAAAGAAACTCAAATCAAGGATGGATCAAAATTTGCCGATTTGAGCGGATCAGATAAGATTATATGTGGTTTAATCTAATCAGATGACGCTAATGGACCTCGCTTGCATGCAGTGATGAAAAGTCGTATCCGAGGTTGCCAATGGGGCTGGGAAGTTTGTCCCCGCTATTAGACTCCGACTCGTAGTGTACGTAATGGATAATTGAGTTGTATGAGTGTTCAGTTCCCATGCAATTGATATTCTCTGACATGACAAACAAATGTTGACGAAATAGCCTTTGAAATGGGCCGATTGAGGAAGAATGTCATTGCTTTGAGTCTCGGGAGTGCAATAGCATCATTCTCACTCGTTTCTACGGGCTGGCGAGCATTGCTCTTAAAGGAAATTCTATCGACTCAAAACAATAACACACAGTCTCAGTACTCACGAACAAGGATCATCGGAACAGCAGAATGGGATATCGTGCAGGGTATACAAAAACTTTTGATATTCTGACAAGCTAATTACGAGGACCTGCCAAGGGTCAAAAAAGCGGTACAGCTCGTAAGATCTTCCCCTGACATTTATATTATACGACTGTAAAATTTCTAGCTTCCTTCCCGACCTAGAATACCGTGCCTTTAACTTGCGCCTTCTGGGCAACATTGATATTCTTAATCATCATAACCCAGACGAATGCTAGGCCAATAATGGCAGTTCCCGCAATAAGCATTCTTTCCTGTGCGTATCCGTATGATTTCTGAATAGCGATCCGAGTCTCGCTTCCCACAGGATAACTGAGTTGAGTGGATAAATCGCCGTAAATTTCTTCGAAATTTGCCATGGCCGATTCGGGAAGATTTCTCTTCAAAGCTTGAGGGAATGTGTTGGTCCAGATGGCACCACAAATGGCATTTCCAATGGCACCGCCGATATTTCCAACAACATAGAGTAATGCGAGAATGGCTGCTACGTGTTGATGGTCCGAGGCGGCGAGAACTGCGATTTGTTCGCAAATGATAAATACACTTCCTCCGATAGAGATGAAAATTTGACACATGACGATGTAGCCAATGCTCTGGTTAGGTTGACGGAAATAGATCATCAAACCTTGAGCAAAGACGTAGATGGGGACCGCAATCAACAAAAGCCACTTGAAGTATCCGGTCTTGCGAATCAAGAATCCAACTCCGATGAGGAGAATACCTGAAACAACGTCGAATGTATCGCTCACATATCCTGCCTCTGCCAAGGTTAAATCATTGACAACTTGTAGGAAAGAGGTAAAGTAGCTGTTCCAGCAGTAGTAGGAAATTTGGTAGGTCAAATCAAGCAGACATGCACCGATAACCGTTCGGTTTGCTAATAGGTTAACATCCAAGAACGGTGCTCTTGCGAGGTAAGTTTCGTAAAGTGCGAATATGACGAGGACTCCGAAGCCAACGACAATCATGGCAATAATATAGTTCGTGTTCCAACCATTAGGCGCATCTTCGGCAAGCGTGAATGGTAGCAAGAATACTGTAAGACCGCCAGCGAAGAGTATAACACCCAAAGCTACTCAGCTGTCAGAATGATGTGATATGTACGGAATGGTGGAAGAAGCATAACTCACCATCAAATTCTACGACAAAATGCCAGATATTTTCCTTGAGAGTCCGATCACTACTTTTTCTGACCAAAACACCCCTGTTCTCTGCTTTTTTGAGGTTGAGCTTCAAGATGACGTACAAAGGTGCTGCTACAAATGGCAAGATGATAGCAAAAGTACCAAATCCCCATCGCCAGCTGATGTTATAGTAATATTCATCAGAAATCTTAGGTCCAGCAAATGCTGTGATGATGTATGGGGAAGAGGTGAAAGCATAGGCGAGACCTCGATTCTTCAATTTTGACACATCAGCAGTAATGACATCAACACTATAAATCAAGCCTCCGAAACCGATGGAATAAAAGACCTAGAGCATGGTTATTAGCTTGTTGAAGGCAAAGGAATTCGTACGGTAAGGTAATACCTGTGCTGCACAAAAGGTAGTGATGCTATTACAAGCAGCCATCATGATTAATCCGATGATGGAAAAGAGCACCATGAGAACAAATCCCTCAGCACGACCCCAGAGATCCAACATCTTCGCAAGTGGAATGTAGACCGCGGCTGTCATAGCGTTGGCAACAATATTGATGACAGTGATTAAAGAATGTGATTCGAAGGAACTCGTAGCGAATGGGATGAGATTGTCACAGATCGAAGATTGCAAAGCATTGACAAAGTAAAGTAACCACATGCTGTCGTTGAATAGTTTAGCCGCCATATCTATACACGAAAACGACATATTGCAAACTTACAGTATGAAAACCATAACGAGATATGGTTTTGTCCATGTCAATGCCGCCGCCTCGATTTCTTGAACACCTCGTTGTGCATTTTCGGTCGGTAGAGCTTCTTTATCGGCTTCCTCTGATATTGGTCCATCATTACCATTGCTTAGATAGATAGCATCGTCGGTACCACTGACTGTGTGTTTCTTTTCATTCGGAGATTGTAATTCAGCCATAACTACTTCTGAACTTTCATTGATGACATCCTCTGTAGCCTTTCGACGGAATCCAGGTCTGAATTTTGAGAATACTGGCATAATTGCGATTAGTCGACGCCGCAAATATTGGCAGAATCCAAGATAAAGACGTCGAGAAAAGAGTTGGAATTGGAATGGCACAGAAAATGCAAAGCTATGGGTGAACCATAGGAGGAGGTGGTCACTACTAATACTTCATCCCGACCAACCTGTCACTGCGGCTATCACATCCACATGCATATCCACCTGAAGCTGCAGATAGAACAAGGTTCGAAATTCACGCATGTTGCCGTGTGCTTGGGGCAGCCAAGACTATTCCCACGGAGTCCCATCAGTTAGTAATATGGACGCGAGTAGATTATCAATAATGACAAGACAATGCACAATGCATAATGCACAAAAAGTAGGCAGGTACAAGCAAATGAAACGAGAGGATACCTTGAAGATGAGCACTTCACTCGCATAAATTGATGAGAAAACCTTTTCCAACACAGTTCTTCCTGAGAATGGAACTATATCCGATTAAAGGCGGCCGAATAAACAAGGGGTATGTAACTTGGATGGATGGATTATGTTAACTACTACCCGGTGAACATAGTTGATTAGCTGGCTAAATTCATGAAGATGGAGTCATGTGGGAATAAGTGGGGATGATTGACCTAGCTTTTATCTAATCTGATCAAAGTTTTCATCAACGACCAGGGATGATGGAATGATGAGATGATAGGATATTTTGTTAAAAATCTGTTACTCTTTTCAAAAAATTCCCCCTTCCTTCTCCCCCAAAAAGTTGCATAAAAAAATTATACTAAAAGCGTAGCACTAGACGGTTTGTGCTGAACCCAGCGACCCATCCTAGTGAAGTTTATTGACCTAGCTTTCATCTAATCTGATCAAATTTTTCATCAATGATCAAGAATGATAGGAAGTGAATTTCCCCGTTGCCTGTTCCGATTTTCCCCATTGATATTGTGATGGATAATGTAGCATCATTCCTGCAACTACTGTCTACTAAGACCAATCACTCTAACTTCTAAATGTATGTTTGACATGGAAGAAAGTCTCGATTCCCTGTAGAATATCGACTAAACCCCTCTTTACACGAAAAGATAATCAGATTGATCAAACCAAACAACCAAGCAATCAAGCTTCCTAATTTTTATCTAATCAGATCGAAATTCTCGCCTCTCGCCATGCCCAGGCGTGCAGGGGATTGAATTGCTTAACTGCTCAACCAACCAATACCCAATATGAAGCTTCTACTTTAGCTTTAGTAGATGCAAAATAAGCAATCGTAAAATAATCACCATCAAAATACCCAAGGCGAATTTTCGGAAACTGAGTGGATCTCAACTTTTCGTTTGTGTATTTGGTATTTACACCAACCATACTTGACCCTCTCAAGCGAGTGCGGTACCGGTACGGTAAGGTTAATTGTGGGGATGTGCACCTATTCTTGTCAATAAATTACGACTAGATGTACGGAGTACATAATCAGATTGATCAGATAATAAGGTACCATCGAGGATTCGAAGGGTATTTTCCGTTGGTTCTCAACTGTTATTTTGACTTGATCATCGGATGAATCAGATAAGATTCGAGGGATCAAAAAGGGGTATTCTTTTTATCCAGCTTGGGGAATTAACCATGTTGAATTATTTCTTCTAGACTTAGTGACCGAGTAGAAATATAATTCCATCACATGCTGTGACTTAAATGGAGTAAATCAGATACAGTACCGGAGAGATTGTCAAATCACTGATTAATTCAGATCGATCGGGGTCCTGAAACTCACGATGGTGTTATTGAGGCAACAGCAGCTGCAGCGATGTTAGCTGGTTGTTCGCTTTTGAGTATTTACTTAATAGGTTACATTGACCTTGAAGAGTCGAAGTGCGACCCAACTGACATGTAGCGATACAAGGACGTTATGTATTTTCCCTTTCAGTGAACAAAATAGACTTTGCATCTTTCTCGTCATTGAATTGAATCTGTATTGGAGTCAATACACGTTATATACGAAGACAGACGGTGAAGAATACGAATATTGTGGTGCTCCAACCCTCAGCATATCCGCAACTTACGGGGATTGCATTGAGTCAGGTCAGAAGTTTTTCTGTTAACAGGCCAAGTATCGAGGTGTGCCTCAACATAAGGTTCGAGCGGAGGGAAACGTACTTACATTAGCTCGTGCATACTGCTTAGTATGGCACCGGGACATATCAGAATAGCTCACTCGAGCAATTTGGATAAAGCTGTAAATTCAATGCGACACAGAGGTGGTAAATGCAACAGGCACGTGTGGAAAAATTACTGTGCGGCTTGGGATCTCATATGTTTCGATCGTATGAATATTTAAGTGAATACTCACCATCACTATCACTCCTCAGATCGAAACCTTCATCTTCTAATCATATCATCTAAAACGCCCCTCCATGTCTGGTAAACCATAATCTCGTATATTGAATCCTTTAGCCTGATCCTCAAGCACCAAAGACCGCCTTCAAAACATATATCGCCCCCACGCCACCAACAATCATTGCAATGAATAGGACAGCCCCTTCTTTCGTTCCAGTAAAGTACAATGTGTATCCCAACAGTAATTCCATCAATCTAGCTCTCTCCCTCTTCTTCTTCCAATCAATGTCGATATCAAACGGCATTTTGGCTCTTGGATCATCTCCTCCTTCCCCTTCTTCAGGTTCTGGAATAGGTAATAGAGGAACCGTTATGTCTAACGCTACCGCTCTATGATCAGATGTTGGAAGAAGAGGTAATGCTGAATATTTGTTCGAAATGATTTTAGCTTGTGGATTCCCCTTCTGTGCCCAAGATGGCATATCTAGGTATAAAATTCTATCACACCAACTAGGCCATCTGTGTTTTGCCCATGGCCACCTGTTCAATTCATCATCAGATGTCAAGAATGGCCCTTCAGATTCATATTTGTATGTAGGTGGGAATGTGATGGGAGCTTCGATAAGTCCATGGCAAGTTCGGCCAGCTAACCGTTCTTGATTCAATTGGTCATTTTCGAATAAGCTCGAGTAATGTTTAGGAGAGGAAATAGAATCCTGCGGTTGTGGAAATATATTGATATGATCATTTGGCTCAGGCGAAATAATGGAGGTTCGATAATTGAGGTCGCCACCGAAAAATAGATGAGATGTCGCTTTATAGATTGACGCATCTTGTGGTGATATGGATAGTAATGGTCTATCTTCCCCACCTCGAGGTAAAGCTGTGCTATGGTTCGAGGTCGTTGAAGAAAATACTAATCCGCGGACAATATTCTTCCAATCTTCATTTCGTCTTTGCAGCCCTTCTTCAAAAGCAGCAAGATGTGCCGCAACGAATGTCAATTCTGTTGAGGTATTTCCACTTCCATATGTGAATCGTATTCCAATTGCTCCTTTGTTTCCCATTGACCAAGCTCCTACTCCAATCTCGGCAGCCTCTAAATCTTGTATAAGTGTCGGATCTCTTGCAAATATCATGATTCCCGTCAAGCCAATGTTTCTTGCTGCTATCGAAGTATATGCCGATCCATCATTTGATAGTTTCTTTGAAGCTTTTTCGACCGCATCGTGAAATCGATTGAAATATGGTATCAGAAAGGATCCGCCTATAAGAGAGTATGGTGTTGATGCGATTTCTTGGAGGGAGAGAACGAGGAGGTCTGGTAAGTGAGGGGATGATAGGCCACTGAAAAGTTGAGAAGCAAACGCATCAGTATCGATGAGATTATGACCGCAATTGAAGGTTAAAAGATATAAACTTAATACCTTCATTTCTGAAGATTTTGCCATAGGATTTTTTATACTTCAGTATTTCAGCTATCAAATCATGATAGTTAGTTAATGAAGTGCTTTGGTGTTAAAGCAAAGAATGTTTGCCCAGTGTGTTGTCGACCTTGTTTATCGACGTCACCAGGCCACATATTTTGTTTGTCGCGCCCAGCCCCGCCCAACCCCGCATCCGCCCTTAACGATTTCTGGGGTCACTATCACAACTTGCTTATAATCAACAAACCATTCATATTTTCAAAAATAAAAAATAAAATAAGAGAGATCTTCAACAATTTGGACAAAATATCACCGCCTAGCAGAAAATTTCTAAACCTTAACCTAACCTAAACGATCGATAATGTTAATGGAGGACTACATTGATGGGGAGCGCTTGAAAGGGCGGGCAGTGGAGCCTCAAGATTAGGTGATTGTAACATAATCAAGTCCTTGAATCGAGTCCAATGCCCAGAACTTTGGTGAAACTTTATTTAACTCAGGACTCCGTCTCTGCTCTTTGCTTTTTATTCGTCATCCCAAGATACTACAAGACCGCCATGAATTCCCGCAAGCCAAAAGTATAAGAGTTCGTCGTCCACGTCCCATTTTTGGCAAGCAGTGAGTGCTTCCAAAAAGAGAGTTCACAGAATACAATCTCCATTTGGACTAGTTTGGTTATTGTACCATTCATTCATCGATATCTCGGCGAATGGAAGTGCGGCCTTGAGGGTCTGTGATAGGGGTACCTGTTATTGCAGAGGCCTTTACGCTTGGAAGCGGGTGGTTTCAATGATTATGAATTCTATCTATATGTTTGGTATATGAGAGTGTCTTGTTTATCGGTCAAGAGGACTGACTGATGCACCCCTTTACCTGAGAAGAGCGAACCGAGCTTACATAATCCTAAGATTCATTGGGAGATTCCTCGAAATAAGAAGAACCTATACGATATCAAACCCTGATTTGAAGTTAGAATTATAGGGGAACGAGGAAGTCGAAGGGGATTCATGGAAGTAAATCGAATTTATCACGAACGTAAAGTCGTATATTTGTTGAAGTTGCTTAGCCGGAGCAAGTTTAGTGATCTCTTGAAAACTAGGGTGCGTAGCAACTTCGGTAGCATAGCATGCTTTTTTACTCTGTTCTGGTTCTGCAAGTCAAATCTTTTATTTCGGTTTCGATGATATCGACGTGTTTGTCTCGTGGCAACGCCCGTGATTGTCCATACTTTTATTTACGCTCTTTTGGTTCCCGTTGCTCTGGTTCTACCAAGTTCGTCACGTCCTAGATTGTGGTGATGACGTCGAGTCTCATCGAAGAAAAGGATACTGAGGTGTTAGTTTATGACGTCACTAATAAGTGTTAGTACTATCTCGCCAATGATGGATGTAACGTCTAATTCGGACATAATGTAGGCGGCGTTCCTGGCTCAAAGAGCCTCGGAGGTCAGATGAGGGCGAAACATATGGTGGCAAGTCCTAGCTTTTGATGTCGCTCAAGTCTTTATACACAATGAGAGCTACTATTTATCTATTTTCCTTTGGAGGTTTCGATATATCAATACTCTCGAAAATTTACAAATTTCCGTACCCTCCTATCACATTCTAGTTGTAATATAAAAAGCCACGCAGTTCTTTAAGAAGCACATAAATTATACCTACTTTTTGGTGATATAATATCAGCTAATTTTATTCCGGTTTACCTTATTCTTGGTTGGAAAAGGGTATTGTAGGAAAAGTGCATGTTTTAGGTGTTCTTAGTTTAGTTTAGTCTACAGTCACGTAACACCTGGTTCAGTGAATATATGCTCGATGGAATCCTGAATTTGGTATAACAATCAATCGTTTTATTGTCTACTTGACTTACTCCCAAACCTTTTGTATTGTATTTATTGTTGGTTCTTATGTGTTTCTATTAGTGTCTTCTCTTACATTGCCCTTTCCAACGTGCTATCGAGATGTATGTTATCTCGTTCTGACTTTTTCACAGTATCTTTTAATACAGAGGTTTTACGAGTTTTCGAAATTCTATTGCATTTTGTATTCAAAGAAGTCTTTTAACAATATAGATGGAAAATATTTCAGGAATCTTTAAAGCAGAAGGATTAGCTTTGATAAATTCGAATTCTCTTGAAAGTTAAACGCATTAATATCGCCTGGAATTTCATTGAATAGCTTTTCAGAATCAAAGAGATTCTTACACTTTCTTTCAAAAAGCATTTAACGAATTCTAAAGTACTTAATACTCTTTTTCGGAACGTTTAAATTTGACAAAATCTTACTAAAAACTTATTAAAAACTTCGAAAACTTCAAAATAAAAGTAAAGGATTGAATACTACAGATAACGCATATGTTCTTCAAAGAAGTTAACTTCTACCTACTCCACTTTCAATACCTCGATTTTCTACTCCTCTCGCAACCTCCAACATTTCGAAGTTGATTCATCCCGTTCAACTATTTTCCACTTCTTTGGCATTGATTGGGATACCAGTGAAGTACACTTTCGACTTCAATCGATCTGGATTAGGTTAAATATTCTTGAGGTGAATAGTGAGCTCTAGTCCGGATCTCACTGAATGCCACTAATGTTGACCACTTTTATATTTCAGGTAAGCAAAAACTAGAAAATATGAACCATATTATATATTACAGGGTAAACTTCACGCATTTTCTTTTCTAAGACTAGATCGACGAAGGCGTCGATAGCTTTTCTCGGGAGGCATTTGCTACAATACTAGCGCAGTGCGGCTTTACCCTACTAGTCCTCCTTATATTTAACTTTTAATTATCATCTAGATATACTATATTCACCATTATATACATTTGTATTATAATAGTAAAGTATAAAAGGGAGTAGTATAAAGGATCGATATTTGAAGTTTTATAAATTAAATTAAAACTTAAAAAGAATAGTATATAAAAATTAGAGCTTTTGTATAAATAATTAGGACTAATTAATTCAATAGAGCCATATATCATATATAGCTCTGTTACAATAACAGATGCCCTTCGACAAAAGGCTTCGGCAGCGACCTCGTCGACATAACCCCCATAAAAAGAAAATGTGAAGGTACTAAGCCATTCATGAAATGTTGTGCCCTACCTATCACATATGATAGCCGTTCATCCTTCCTAGTCCTTGCTAAGCTAAAATACAAAAGTGATCGATGTCAGTGGCGTCCATCGAAGTGAGGTCCAATGTAGTCGATAGTATACCACCGTAGAACGGTGGCGCGTATTGATCTCTCAATACGGTAGTTAGTACGTATAAGAGTTCAATTTTATTACTTTTGAGGATATACTGAAAGTACTAGAACAAATTACAAATCTAAAAAGGCTTAAAGAGTAAGGAATAAGCATTCCAAATCAGATTCCAGTATTTCAGTATATTTGTAGTGGTATTGGATATTGATGCAATATTAAATACTTTCAGTAGTATAGAATTCAATATCTACTACATTAAATATCTCGAAAAAATCAATAATTACTACTAAGTAGTAAACAGGGCGGTATATCATTTACGGAAAATACTATCGATTACACTGGTGAGGTCTGAACTTAAGCATGCTGTTCACCCAAAAGCATCAATTTATCCTAATACCAAACGTTTAGACTTAAAGTGAATATTTTGTTGTTGAGATAATCGATGCTGAAGGAAGAGTGCGAGTGGAGTTGAAATTTGAAGGTGGCTGAAGGGGATGATGCAACTTGCTGAAGTTCGTAATATTGGAGTTTGCTGTATGAGTGGAGAATCCAGATTTTGAGAGCAGAGGAGTAGGTGGAAGTTGAAATTTCGAAGCAGTTTGAGGTGTAAACTTTGAAATGGGTGTGTGTCGTCGGAAAACCCTTTCAAGAGAAGGTAAGAGTTGGGGCCATAGCTTATCGCAGCCCTTGTCAGAACGTGACAAAATCCCGCAAAAATCATGTCTTTTTATATAAATAATATTTTGTAATAACTTTTGTAATATTTAATACTGTATATAAGATTTTTAAATATTATTAATACTGTTGGTATCAACTTGGTGGTGTTGGTTTGTGTAAAGTGTAAGTACTTAAATCTGTGTATATAATAATCCCAGAAAGCTAAACTCTTAAATAATGATCTCATGCCCTAACGTACAGCCCTAGCGTTCCTCGCTAGTTGTACGGTTCATCTACAGTTACATAATATCTGTACCGGCAATAACTTTAATTATTACTAAAGAAATTATATAATAGATTTTTGACTATTTTTGTTTAAAATTAATTAAAGTTTAAAATCAAATACTTTTCTTTTTTTTTAACTTATAACGATTTTTTTATAATAATAAATTTCTTAATTGTTTTTATATTGTTTTATTTTAAATATATAACTTTTAATAAAGTAAAAATATAAAAATAAATTAACTTTTTTTTATATTATTAAAATATCTTAAATAATTTAATAAACTTATTAAAATATTAATATATATAATATCTAATATAATAGTTTTAAAAGGAATTTTCTAATTCAAAACTATAATTATAACGAAAGAAAGAATAATTTATTTTGTTTTATTTTAGATAATTGAAAAGTATAATCTTAAATAACAAATATTAGTTTATTGATTATTTTTGTTGGAGTATAAAGAGAGAAGTACGGATATATTGATTTAAGTCTTTAAAAAGGAGAGATTTATTATACATATATATATTAAATTGTATAATAAAGATGTTTTATATTTAATGCTATACCTTAACCCTATATATGTATTTCCAATACCCTTTTTATAATCAAATTCCTTTAACCATTTAAAAGCATATCTCTTAATAAATTTAAGAGTATTAATAATTAATGTATTAAAAAGCTTTGATCCTAACCAGAAAAAGACTTTTATTAATTAGGGCATTATAGTAAACAAACTGTATTATAGGCGGGGTTTTACAATAGCTTTATTGATATTGTAGGTTTTATTGATTTTGTTAATTTCGTTAATATAGGCTAATAGATAAAGCTTTTGTTTTGGCGGAAAATAAACTTTATTTAATTTAATTTTAACAGTAAAAGGGGTAATGTTTTATAAATTGAATATTAAATCAAAAGTTTTAATACTCTTTAAAAGTACCAAAATAAAATGTATTTTTTGATATTAATATGGTTGAAAACATTTTATATTAAGAATTTAAAATTATCCTAAATAATTTCTATTTTCTTATATAATGTATATTATAAATTCTTAAATTTTAATAAAACTTTATAATCTTTAATTAACCTCTATTCATATCAATTTTTTATTTAAGCTTTATTAACTTTTATAATAATTTTTTAGTTTTTAGTTTTAATTATAATATTTATATTTCCTATAAAGTTTAATAATCCTATAATATCTATTATATTATAGTACAAAAGTATTCAATCTCTAATATCAAGTTCTAATCCTTAATAATACATTTTAAACCTAATATAAATAAATTGTTTTATAAGAATATCTATTGTTTATTCAGAATCAGAAATTTATAGTACTTTTATTCTTTTAGCATCTACTATATTATCTTGTATGTAATACTATTTGATATCTATATACCTAACTTTTATATAGAATTTGTTTTTTTTAATCTAATTAATTCTATTTTTGTTATTATAAAAAAGAATAGGAATATAAGGTTTAATCTAAATTTTTTTTTTAAATCTATTACTAGTTTCTTTATATAAACAAATTCTTTTATACTTTTGTTTGTAATAATAATTTTAGCTTCCATTGTATATAAAGCCATAGATTTCTGTTTTATTAAAAACCAAATTATTATATTACTATATTTTATAACTATTACTTTTTATGTAGATTTATATTATTCCTCAAAACCTTAAATTGTATCAATAAATACATTATAATAAATTGAATTCTAAAATAAACAATTAAAGTAAATGATTTTTGAAATAAATATATTAACCAAGTATTAAAAAAAATGTTTAGTTAAAATAAAATAGTTTTTGCTTAGTTTCTATATAACTTTTACTAGTTATTTTACTACAAAAGAAAAATCAAATCTAATACAATTTGCTAAATATATTATAAATCCTACAATTTATAAATATAAAAAAATATTGTTCTTTATTAATAAATTCCTTTTTTTCTTATATAATTATTATATTTAATAATAAAAGGGTTTTGGTTTTTGTAGAATTATTAATTCCAAATTGTTAAAAGATCTTCTTAATATAATTCGTATTATGGATTTTGATTATTCGTTTTTGTTTATTTTTTTTGATTTATAAATCAAAGAATATTATTGTTAAACTTAAATCTTTGTATTTCTATTTCTGATTTATTTGTTTTTTGATTTTATTAACATTTTGTTTTTTTCCTAATAATTAGTAAATTATTAATATATAAAAGTATAAATACTTTTTTTTTAATAAATAAATTAAGGTTTATAAAAAAGGATTTAAGCTTTATTTGTTTTAAGAACTTTTTAATTACTAATTATCAAACTTTTAATACTTGTTTAAACTTATATAATAACTTTTTAAGTTTAAGAAATATTTTTTTTTTAAAAAATTGTTTTTAAATAACTTATTTGTTAATTTCTTGATTTCAAGAAATATTTATTTAAAGAACTATAGAATCTTTATTAGTATTTTAATATTTAATAATTTTTTATTAAAGAATATTATATTTATATTTATATTATTTACTTTTAAATCTTTAATTATTATTTTAGCTAATAAAGAATATAATATAGAATATTTATTAATTTTAACAAATATCTTTTTAAAATTTATACCTTTTTATTGTATATAATCTTTAATAATAAATCTAGTTTTTCTTTTAGCTATTTTATTATACTAATTTATTTTATTTTGAAATACTTATTTCAAAATTATCAATCTTTTTTTTTTGGAATTCCTTTTTATACAATCTGAAAAGTATTATTCTTTTTTAAAGCTTTTAGCTTTGCTTTAATAGTTATAAACTATATCTCTATATCCTTTTATATAGTTTTTTTAAAATCTATTATTTTAGAAAAAGCTATAAGGCTATTAGTTTAATTAGTTTTTTTAATATTAACAATAACAATCTTTAATACTTTTATATATTGTAATATTTAATTATTAAATATCTTTTTTAATTTATATTTGTTTATAGTATTTAAAAATCTTTTTATTTTTTAAACTTTTAATATAAAATTATATTTAAAGTTGTTATTTATTATAACCTTTTTAATCTTTTTTAAACACTTTTTATTATATTTAATAAAAGCCCCTTTTTTATTTATATTAGATTTTGCACATTTATTATACAAAATAGTTTTGATTATTTGCTTTTAAATAGATTAAACTATTTCTAATATATTTATTAATTTTTTATCTATACTAGATTTCTTATTTATATTCTTTTCTATATTAATTATTTTATTTATATTTAATATTTATTATAATTTGTTTTTAAATAAGAAACTATATTTATTAAAATTAGTATTTACAATTTTGATTATTTTCAAAAAATAAAGTTCAAAAAGCTTATAAATATAATATTCTTTTATATTAACAAATATAAATTCTTTTTTTTTTAATTTATAATTTAAACTTTTTAATTAGAACTTTAAATTATTATAAGTTTTTTACAAACATTTTATATTTAAATACTTTTAGTTTTGTAAAGTTAAATAATCTATTATAATAAATCTTAAACAATATAATAATTATTAAAAATAGTTCTATATTTTTGAATAATAATATTTTTATTAATAATTTATTTATAAGCTAATTTATATACTAAATTATTATTTCTCATTAAATTTTTAGCATTTTAATTTAAGAAAATAAAATCCTTAATTTAACATTAATATTCTGAATTTTCTTTTCTACCATTCCATTTATCAAATATTTTCCTAATAAAAAAGGTTTAAATTAAATCTTAAATTCAATTAGTTTTGATTAAAATTCTATATTAAATTTGCTTTTTCCATTATTTACTTGTATTATAATAATTTTAAAAAAGTATTCCCTTTTAAAAGTTCAAATTAGATTTATAAAAATTAGAATAATAATAATTATTAATTTGTTTAGTATATATTAAATCCAATTAATTTTAATAATATTATTTATTATTAAAATAAAGTATTTATTTTTTGAAAATAAAAATGTTTGAATTTCTAAAAAGTTTATATAAAAACATTAAATTTTGATAAATATACAAATAGTTGTATTTTTATTTAAAAACTTATTTATTCTAATAGAAAAGCAAAGTTTATATGCTTTTCTTTTTTTCGTTTTAATACTTTTTATAAATTTAAAACCAATAACATTTTTCTTAAGCTTTTCTATATAATTATAATTGAAATAACTAAGATATTTATATATTAATTCAATATTAATTTTGTTTAGATCTCTTTCTTCGTTTTATTGAAAAGTAAAATATACTTTATTAAATTATTGAATAAAGTAGGTTTTATTTGATTAATATACTAAAAACTATAATTAACTAGTTTTTTAACAAGATACAAAAGCTTCTTTGAATATAATCTTACAATTTGAAATAACGAGTTTGTTAACTAATACTAATTATATACTATCAAAAAAAGTAATATACTATATATCGGTAAGCTTGAATTTGCTTATTCTAATAGTTCTAAAAGATTTGGATTATATATAAGTATTATTAGCTATCTTAATTTTCTTAAAGAACAATTAGTTTTATATATTTTCGATATTATTAAGAACTTTTGTAAAGTACTAAAAAGCTTTAAAGTTTAAAATCTATTTTGTATAGTTACTTATATATATAGTAAAAATAAAGTAAATAAAATCAATATATTCTTTATAATTTTAAATAATTTTATCTTTTTTATTTTTATTTTTTAATTTTATAATAATATTGACTTTTCCCTTAACCTAATCATTATCCTTCCCATCATTTAGATTTGCTTTTTTATTAATTTTAATTTAGGTTAATGCTTTTTTCAAAGTATAATAATTATTTTGAAAATGATTTGTTTTAAAGCAAAAGCAATATTGATTTTTTTTAATTTGTATATTTATATTAGATTTGCTATAATAACTATATCCTACTCGATTACCTTGATTTTATTTATTTTATTCTTTATGTTCTCCTCAATTACTATAGATTAATTGTTTTTTGTATCCTCTGCTTTTGTTATTAAATCCTTAATTATTGTTAATATAATTAGTTGTTATAGGAATAATAGATTTATTATATATATTGAAAATAGTTAAAGTTTATTTAATAAATATTTTATTATTAATTATAAATCCTTTATTTTGTTACTATAAAGGTTATTAAGAAATTTATTTAAAAAATTAAAAATAAACTTTGTTATTTAAAATAAAGTTTAATAAATTAGTAATAAGAAATTAATATTAAAAAAGATTTTAATAGAATTGTTGAATTATTTAAATTTTTAAATCAAACATTTTATAATAAAATTTGGATTTGATTTTAATAATAAATTAAAAATATTTAATTATATTGAATTTTTTTAATATACTTTATATCTTTTTAATATTAGTATTCTTTACAACTTTAAAAACTTTAAATCTATAAATCTTTTTGATTCTTGAACTAATAATAGCAAATATAGTATTTTAAGTTTTTTTATAATTAAAATTATTAAGTATCACGCAGATTGAACCAACTATATAAAGTATAAAAAGAGTAAATGGGAAAAGATTGAATTGTTTAAACATACTCTTAATCTATAGAATCCTACTAATTACTATATACAGGTTGCTATAGTAATTACTTTTAAATAAAATATTCTGTAGTATAATACTAAAAGGGTTTATAACAACTAAAATGGGGTAATAATATAAGATTTAAATAATTAATATAGATAAACTAGAAAACACAAGAATTGTAGTAAATGTAAAGTAAAATATAGGATTTCTGTAATACATCTTTTAGATCAAGATATATCTTAATCTGATTAATAAAAAAGTTATAAAACAATTGAATTAAAAAAAAATATATTTTAAAAAATTAAGAATACTTTAATTACTTTTAATTTTTAGGTCAAATAAATGAAATAAACAATAAAAAAAGAATTTTCAATAAAAGATTATATATTACTTATAAATATACTATTTTAGAAATCCATATATATAGTATAAGCCTTTTTGAACCTTATTTTAAATTGATAATTATGGAAAACAATATAAATGTTATTATTATTTAAACAAAAGAAAGGTTTTAATACCTATAAAGACATTCAATATATATATAATCAAGATCAAATAATTTTGAATTATTATAGCTTTCTAAGCAAAAAAATGCTTATTACATTGTTTACTAATTGCTTTTGAAAATAATATAAATGAAATAAATATAAAAGAATCAAAGATATTTTTAATCTTATAAGTTTATTTCAAACTTATTCTTTTCAAACAATTATATTTAAAAATAAAATCTCTTTTAAAATCAAAATTATATTTATTATAAGCTGTTTAATAAGGAAAATAAAAAAGGCTTTAATAAAAAGGATTTTTTTATTAAATTTTTGAAAATTTAGAAAACTATTAATAAATTTAAAAGCTTTATAAACAAAAGAAAATTAAAGAAAAAAAAAATAAAGAAAAGTTTATAAAAATATATATAGATATTTTTTGGGTATTTATAATAAAATCTTAATTCTTTTTTGATTTATTATAAAAATATATTATAATATTTAATTAATCTTTTTAATCTTTAATTATATATTCTTATAATTTAAAAGCATATAAAAATGTTTAAACTTTTACTTAATAAAATTCTTTATAAATTTATTAATAAATATATTATTAATAAATAAATAGATTATTTTGAAGCTTTTTTTAATGTATTTTTGTTTTAACTATATATTTTGAATATTTATATACTTTAGTTTTATAATAATCCTTTAATTTTTATTTACAATTAAATGGATTATTTAAGTATTATTATAAAAGATTATTATAGGTTTTTTTACTATAAAATCGATTTTTTTTAAAAGTTATAATATTATAATAGTTTTTTTTAATATATATTTAATATTAAGTAATTTGGCTTTAATTATTAAAATAATAATAGTATTTTATTAAAATGCTTTTTATATAATTAATTTATTAAAGAATAATATAATATATCTTTAAAATAATTATTTAATATTTAAATTATTTGCAAAAGAAGTATTAAAGAAAACAAGAAGTTGTATAATAAATATTAATCTATATTTTATAACTAAAAATCTATATTTGTATAAATAAAGAATACATTGTTTTATTATTTTAATATATTTAAAAGTAAGATTAATTAAGTAACTATTAAGGATTAATATAACAAAAACTACATTAGCTTTTAATATAACAGCTATATATAAAATTGAGTTTATCAATTCCTAAAATAATTTAATAATAAAAAATATAATTTGCTCTAAATGTTTTTTAAACTTTATTATTAGTAATAGTATTATTGTATATCTTTTAATATATTTGAATTTCTTTATAATCTTTTTGATATATATATTATACAATAATCATAATTTCTTTGCCTTTTAATTTCGAAAAATCCATATTCTAAAAAATTATTTGATATCTTTAAGGTTACAAAGCTTATATACAGTTTTTAATTTTTTGATAATTTTTATAATATATAATTTATATATTTTATAATAAATAATTTAAATATTATTAATAAAGAATAAAATAAGCATTTTGTAATTTAAATTTAAATAAATATATAATTTTTCTTTGTATTAAATTATTCCCAAATTAATTAAGGTTTTAATAAAATCCTTAAATTATATTATTAAGAAGTCTTATAAGTTATAAAAAGCTTAATTTAAAATAATAACTTTTTTTAGTATATTATATTTAAAAAGTATAAAGTATATTACAAATATACTAAATAGATTATATAAAGTATTTATAAAAATATTAATTATATTGAATTATTTAGTTTCAAAATTGTATTAAATAATTATAATCATAATAATTCTAAATAAATAAAAGGCAAGTATTATAGCATAAATTGATTTTATTATACTTTTTGATTAAAAATCATTTATTATTATTAAATAGGATTAGTATTTGCTTATATTGCTTTATTTGTTATTTTTATATTCAAATACTTATATTAATAAAATAAAATTAATTATAATTGATTTGTTGTTTTAATTAATTTTTTGTTAAATATTGCGAAATTTTAAATTATTAATTTCTTTATTGCAATTTTCTTTAAAATATATATTTATTAAATATCTTTAAAAATCGTAAAATTTAATTAATAATAGGATTATTATTAATCTATAAATACTAGGAAATTTTGTTTTGATTTCGTTTTTTTAAAACTTAATTACTATTACAAAAACTAAATGAATTATAACAAATTTAAAAGACTTTTCTTTTTCATTTAAATCGGGTTAATTAAATTAGAATGTAAAATAAAAATTATTAAATAGTTTAATATTATAAAACCTTAATTTTTATATAATAATAGTTCTTATAAATAAATTTATAAATAATTAATTAATATAACATTATTTAAATTGGATTGAACGCCTATTTTGTATAATAGTATTTAATTGATTATTATAAGTTTTAGAATCAAAAAATATAAATAATTGAAACTCTAATAAATTAAAATTAATTAGCTTAAATATTTTGATTATTAGAATTTGTGCTTTTTTATTTGATTAATCTAGATTTAAAAATAATATATATTTATTTTAATAGTTTATAATTTTTTTTAGTTTTATAGGGTATTATAATAGGAGGGGTAAATGGCTCTTTTATTTTATATTTGATATTATATATATTTTTATATTTATTTATTTTAAGATTATTTAAATAAGATATTAATAATTGATCTTTATAATCATTTTCTATTTCTTAAAATTTAAAATTCTTTTTTAAGATGTTATCTTTACTTTTTAGAAATTTCATTATTTTGATATTTATTATATTTGTAGATTTAAAAGATTCTATAAGATAATTTTCTGATAATAATATTGAGTTATTGTTTTTGCTATTTTTATTATTATTATTCTTATTTGAATATTTTAATAAATTTAGTTGCTTTGTTTTATTACTATTATTTTTTGGATTAAGTAAGATTTGTTTAACTTTTTTTTAGGTGCGCTAAATAGGTTTAGGTTTATGATTATTATTATAATTTGATATTAATATATTATTTTTATTATTTATAATTGTTTTATTTAAATCAATTGTTTTTTTAATATTAAAAAAATGAGCAATTTGCTTTAAGATCTTGATTAATTAATTTTTAGTTATATTAAGAACTAAATTATTTTTGTAAATAAACTTTTTATTAAATATAACATTTCAAATAATAATAATTTTATTAAACTTTGAAATCTATATTTAATAAATTTTAATATTAAGAATATATTCTATTAAATATTTAATATATATTTAATTATAAATTTTATATTATTTTCTTT